>PVJS01059060.1:0-11611 GCA_004027185.1 Glis glis | reverse complement strand
TATATTACATAATATATATTTATATATCTCATTATATAAATATATGTTATATATTTATATATATAATATATAAATATATAATATATAAATATATAATATAAATATATAAATAATTATATAATGAGATATATAAATATATATTTATGTAATATATATTTAGTGTATATATTTGTTCTAAGGATTGAACCTATATATATATATATATATATATATATATATGTGTGTGTGTGTGTGAATTATTGGTTGAAATGATTCACCTATCACACATATCATACAGTTCACTCACTTAGGGTATGCAACACAATGGTTTTTATTATATTCACAGAGTTTTGCAATCACTGCTACACTCTAATTTTTATCATCCCACAAAGGAACCTCATGCCCACTAGCCATTACACCACTGTTTCCAATCCTAGTCGATCATTAGTATTTTTGGCTCTATAGGTTTTTCCTGTTCTGGTCATCTCATATTAATGGAATCATTCAACATGTGGTCTCATGTGACTTAGTATAATGCTTTCAAGATTTGTCCATGTTGTATCATGTGTTAGTAATTCATTCTTTTTTATTGCTGTATAATATTCCTTTTATGGATATCTCACATTTCATTAAGTTATTCATCAGTTGGTGGACATTCAGTTTGTTTCTTCCCTAGAACTATTGCAAATAATGCTGCTGCAAACATCCATGTAGAAGTTTTTTTTTTTTTTTGCAGTACCGGGAATTGAACACAGGGGCGTTCTACCTCCACGCTACGCCCCCGGCCCTATTTTTTATACTTTATTTTGAAACCGGGTCTCACGAAGTTGCGGAGGGCCTCACTAAGGAGAGAGAGAGAGAGACAGAGAGAGAGAGAGAGAGACAGGGAGAGAGCAAGAGAGGTGAGGCTGGCCGCGAACCCGGATCCTCCAGTCTCTGCCTCCCAAAGTACTGGGATTACAAGCGTGCGCCACCACGCCCGGCCCATGTAGAAGTTTTTAATGTGGACATATGTTTGCATTTCACTTGGTTTTATACCAAGGAGTGGAATTGCTACACTTGTAACTCTATGCTAAACAGTTTGAAGAATTACTAAACTATTTTCTAAAGAAGCTGCACTGTTTTCACCAGAATGTATGAAGATTACTATTTCTCCTCATTGCCTTCAAGGTTTTTTATTCTCCTTATAACCCTCCGAGTGGGTGTGTAGGATCTCATTGTGGTTTTCATTTGCATTTCCCTAATGACCACTGACATCAATCATCTTTTTGTGTGCTTATTGGCTATTTATATATCTTTGGAAAAATGTATATGTGAATCCTTTGGTCATTTTTAATTGAATCATCTATATTTTTATTGTTATTATTGTTTGTGTTTTGTTTTGTTTTGTTTTGTTGTGATACTGGGGATTGAACCCAGGGGCATTCTACCTCCACGCTACAATTCCAGTTCTTTTTATTTTTAATTTTGAAACAGGGTCTTGCTGAGTTGTTGAGGCTGACCTCGAACTTATGCTCTTTCTGTTTCAGTCTCCCAAGTACTGAGATTAGAGGCATGCACCACCACACCCAGCATATTTTTATTATCAAGTTATTTATATTTGTTATTGAGTTATTTATATTTTATTATGGAGTTTAATAGAATTACCATTGATTCAGCAATCCAACTTCTGAGCATATGCCCAAAAGAATTGAAAGCAGGGTCTCAGATATTTTTATACATGTGTACATAGCAGCATTATGCACAATAGTCAAAACGTGGAAACAACCCCTGTCCACTGGTAAATGAATGGGTAATGGAATATGGTGTGTGTGTGTGTTTATACACATACATACCACATTTATACATTATATAAGTTTATACATTGTACATATGCACACAACACAATGGAATATCATTCAGCCTTAAAAGGGAAGGAAATTCTGACACATACTACAACATAGACACACTTTAAGCACATTATGTTATGTGAAATAAACAAGTCACACAAAGACAATACCTTTATGATTCCACTTATGTGAAGTACCTGTCGTAGTCAAGCTGATGGAGATAGAAAGTAGAATCGTGGTTGCCAAGTGAGTTACTGTTGAGTAAGTATAGTTTTTTTTTTCTTTTTGGGAAGATAGCAAATGTTCTAGAGATGGATTGTAGCCATCGTTATATAACAATATGAATGTACTTAACGCTATTGAACCATACACTTAAAAATGTTTAAGATGATACATTTTGTGTTATATCTATTTTACCACAATTTTTCTAAAAAATGTACAAAAATGTTTATAATTTTGCTATTTTTCTCCAAAACGTTTTAAAAATATTACCTATGTAACAAGAAAGCACTGACTTAATACAAATATCTAGCTCAGGTGTTATCTGCTATCTCCCTGACTCTTAAGATCTTCAAAAGATTGCTTGAATTCTATTCCTTATCTGGTAGAAATTGATGTTTTCTCTGAGGTTTCTACTTACTCTTTATAGTGGAGTTGGCCTCTGTTTCTCAATTCCTCATTCCGCTGAATTTTTCCATGTTAATAAATTTCTTTACATTATATCTTCCTAGAGTCCTCTCAGCTCCACAAAAGCAAAATGAAGTATTGAAACTCCTCGTAGACACATGTGTTCAGCCCACCTCTCATCTGCAGCATTTACCCAACACAACTCAACAAGTTACAGTCCTAAAGGTCATATTGCTTAGTCCCATCCATCCATTCTTTCCCAAGTTCACCCAGCAAGTATTTCTTAAAATAGTTATTACTACGTACTGACAAAAAAATGATAAATTCTGGATTGCAAGAATTAATTAGAAATGACCAGAAGGCTCAAATAGCTTCTCATGTAGAGGGAGAGACAAATAACAGAGATGTTTGTTGAGCAAATGCAGGTCATTAGTTTTAGCACCACCGACCAAGTGTTGCTGTGGCCAAGACGGAATGGCATCCTTGCACTATATCCCTCATTGTCAAAGGAAATGCCATCAGACTTGTCCAGCCCAAGCACTTCCATGTTAGTGCAAATATACCATTGGGCATGACGAACTAGGGAAGCTTGCAAAAGCTTATCCAGGCTCCGGAGAGGAAAGAGCAGAATCATTGGGTTCATTCTCAGGCTTCTGTGTCTAGAAGGTACTATAGCCACAATGTGAGAACCCATGAGCTATTCAAGAGTTTTTGAAAGTGTTTGCACCCCTCCAAAAAATGCAAAAACCTATTCATTGCAAAATTCAAAAAGAAATTGGAAAATCAAAAATCAGAATTGTTTTTGCTCTAAAGTCACAAAGTTACTTCAGTTTCTTTTTAACTGTAAGTCAACAGATTTGGTAATCTATAATTTGTTTGAAGTCAAGTCTTTATTTTAATATATTTGAAAGAATGTGGACGGAGTACCCCAAAACTAAGAATGCTCAGGGTTCATAAAGGTCTTGAGTATTGCCTGTATGGATAGACATGGGTTCAAATTCTAGTTCAGTCACATATTGGTTGGGGACATGAGAAACAGTCTTAAATGTATACATTAGTTTAGTATTCTAGAATATGGGAATGATAATACTGGTTGAGTATCCCTTATCCAAAATGCCTGGGACCAGAGTGTTTTGGATTTCCGATTTTTTTCAGGTTTGGGAATATTTACATACACATAATGAGATATTTGGCAGATTGGAGCCAAGTCTAAACCTGGAATTCATTTATGTTTTATATATACCTCATATACATAGACTGAAGGTAATTTTATATACTATTTTTAATTTGCCTGCATTTCAACTACAACCTATCATATGAGGTTGGTTGTGGACATTCCCATTTTAGAAACATCATGACAGTTTCAAAAAGTTTCAGATTTTAGGACATCTTAGATCTTCAGATTAGGGACTTTCAACCTATATGCAACTTAACAGTCTTATAGCAAGTAACAAGTGATTTATTCTGTTGAAGTTGCCTAGCCTAGTGCCTGGCACACACTGGTTGTTCAATAACTGTTATTTTTATTTCCTTCCATGTATATTTTTTATTTTTCTTCCATGTTGATACATTTCTGAACATGTATTTATGGGGAAGGATGTTTGGGATTTGTAGCAACATGTCTCCTTCGCTTTGTGCATATCTAGTGTGACTATCGTCCCGAACATTAGGCTTGGAGGATATCATTCAGAAAATGGTGATCCCAAGATGTCTTGACTTAATAAGGAGGTACAACAAAATACTCAGCAAAGATGATGCCTTCAAAGGAGACACTTTATGCACTCTTCAGAAAATCCCCCCTCCAAGTTTCTCCTTCCTTCCTTCCTTCCTTCCTTCCTTCCTTCTTTTCTTTTCTTTTGCTGAAACTCTTTGAAAAGAGTAACAGATTTTGCTGATGAAAATATCATTCATCTTAACTACTGGCATGCTGGAGCATGTGATTTCTTTTGGAAATGAAGCATTGAGTGGTTTTTGGAGAGCTCCTTTTTTTGTTATGTTCTGGAGCTAAAGTCCTGGAAAATGTCCCATCCCCAGAGAGCTGTGAGAATCTGAGGGAACAGCAGATGAGTGGAATTTTCACAAGTCAGCCTGCACTTCTCTTCCGTCTCCAAAGACCATCACTTTTGTTGTGAACCTTGTTTCCTTGCCTGTGTGCTCCCAATGCATTCTTTCATTATCCTTAAAAGGGTGTGTGTGTGTGTGTGTGTGTGTGTGTGTGTGTGTGTGTTTTCTCATACATGATTTCTTCATTAATTGGTCACTTGGTTAGGCAATCCATTGATTTTAATGATGCTATAAGGTATGTAACCAATATAAATGTTATTACAGGCAATTAACACCCTTCCAAACTCACCCACCTGTCTCTGACTCTTGAAGGTCTGACTTATTTTTAGCACTTTGACCTTTGCATGATCCTAACTCCTTTGCTCTCTCTGATCTAGCCCAAGAGCAGGAACAGGAGAGCCTCTGAATTTTCCACTTCACCCTGAAACATTGCATTCAGCCATTTATGGAAGTCAATGTACTTGGCTCTTAAAGAATAAACTCTGGTCACCAAATACTATTTATCAATAGACATAATAAGTATGCACATTTTCAGTTGAAGTGATGGCCACGAAGAATTCGAACCATTAACCCATGTCAGTGGACATCTCTTTTCCCACATGGGTCGAGGGAGCCTCTAGGTTCTGGTTATCCACCTCATTTTAGAAAAAAGGAGATTCAAGTTTAGGGGACTTCTGTGGATCTTTGCAAGATGGTCACTTTGAGGCAGCAGCAGACATAGAATGTTAAATCTTCTGGGATCCTAATTTAGTGCCCTTTGCCCACACCAAAATATCCCTGCACTATGATCCTCCTCTCAGGGTCTTTTTAAATAACTCTAGGTGGTTTCTGGGAAAGAACAGAGAGCTGTTATCTGCCAACCAGTGAGTTGAGGGTCAGGTGTCTGTGGGGATGGCTGACCCATCAGGGGTCTAGGTTGATAACCTCCAGCCTGCCTGAAGTTCGGCTTTTAAATTTTTATACTAAGAGCAACACAATTCTATATGGTACTGCCATGTTCCTCTGTGGAAAGGGTATACTTTATGTATTCAGATCAATCCCAGTGTTTCTTTATAGATAAGTATATTCTAGTTTCCAATCCACTCCCGGCTTGTGAATTATTTAGCAGAAATAAAAAGACTATTATTCCATTTTACAGCCATATGAAGTCACAGAATAAAAACCCAGAAGGATTAAAGCACAGATACCGGCATGTGCAAGGGTTTATAAACCCTTTCCACATGCTGACAACCAGAGAGGCAGAACGCATCAGCTCCACTGAGCACAACAGAAGCTGAAGCGCAATGACGTTACCCATCCGGCCACAGTGACTCAGGTAGCAATTAGTAAACTGATTGTCTTAATCAGGTGCACCAGCGGTAAAAATCGGAATTTCCTTTCCATAGTTATTTATTTGTAACTTGAAAACACACCATACTCCATTAATAGATTGAATATGTTAGCTTACAAAATGAGAATTTTAGAGAATGTAACAGCTGAAATAATGCTATGTACCTATATAAAATTATCAGTTCCAATCTCAAAGACAAGGATGGAGAGAGAGAGGGAGAGAGAGAGAGAGAGGGAGGGAGGGAGAGAGGGAGGGAGGGAGTGGAACTCGGAGAAAAGAGCGCCAAGAGATGTATGCATCTTTGTTCCTATCCCTCTATACCTCAGTAGGATGCCTAAGTACAAGGCACCAAATAAAATATGTAAAATAAAGTTTAAAAAACGATGAGGGATATATAAAATAGCCATTTTTAAGTTACACATTTTATCAATAAAATTTCTGTGCACACAAAAATATAATATCAATGATATTTTAGTGTAAGAAGTATGATTCACGATGCTTTTGAATTTTTTAATTTAATATTTGTGATTTACCCACTTGAAAGTCTGGTCATAAGTTCTGTTTATTTGTATGCTTGAATTCATGGTCAGATAAAACTGGAAATGCCACTCGACATTAATATGGAAATATTAGTAGAAGGGCCTTTGATCATATTGATTTAATCGTAAAAATCATTTTCAAGTCCAATCACTAATTATGAAATGTTTTCTGTTTAAATTCTGCTTCAAATTTCCCTCTTATCTGACCTCAGCTAATTATTCTGATGATATAAGAAGATATTACAGCACTGAAATTTTATATTATTAACAAGTCAGTCCAGACTTCCAGCATTAGCTCTGACACAGAAAGAGCTTGGAAATCATCACTCTCAACCTTTCAGCAAGATAAAGTTGAGCAAGCTGGGTACGGTGGCCCACGCCTGTAATCCCAATACTTGGGAGGCTGAAACAGGAGGATCACAGGTTTGAGGACAGCCTCAGCAACGTAGAGAGACTCTCAGCAATCTAGCAAGACACTGTTTCAAAACAAAAAATTTTAAAAAGAGCTGGGGGTGTAGCTTGGAGGCAGAATGCCCCTGGGTTCAATCCTCAGTAACACTAGATAGATGATAGATAGATGATAGATAGATAGATAGATAGATAGATGATAGAGATAGATAGATAATAGATAGATGATAGATAGATGATAGATAGATGATAGATAGATAAATAGATGATAGAGATAGATGATAGAGATAGATAGATGATAGATAGACAGATAGATAGATAGATAGATAGATAGATAGATAGATAGATAGATGGTAGATAGATAAAGTTGAGAAAATCAAAAGTCAATGACTTTCATGATGCACATAAGTGAACTGAGGTACCAGAGTAAAACCCAACCTGAAATCTCACAACTGAGATCCTCTTATCTGCAGCAGAACCTACTGGAGCCATAAACTAGTGGAAACATTTAAATGTCAATTTCGATGACTTGCTGGGGACTAAGTAGGGACTATCTTTGGCATGAGGAAATCACAGCAGCTGCCATCTTGACGGGAGCCTCTCTTTTCCATCTAGGGATCCCAACAAGTCTTTGTGGTGAAGAGACAGGGAAGAGCCCCTCATCGCCCTGGCAGGAGCCACCATTGTGAAATATGCCCAGCACATTCTCAATCGGAAAGGCCATTCCCCTGGGGCAGCAGGTCTCCACCACAGCCCCATCCCAATGATACGAAGGACAGGTCCACTGCACATCCTTTCCGTTTTCACGTCTCATCTACAGAGGAACAAAAGCTAAGAAACAGTTGGGAAGGTCAAAGCCCAGGGACTCAGGACCATGAACAGACTGAGATTTAATCATTAGATTACAGAACACTTCCCCCACCTTCCCACCACAGCAGAAGGACATTCGCAGATTAATAATAGGTTACAGCGAAAAGAACAGCAAGGCACAGGGTCTTAGCTCATTCATGCTGCTAGAGCGAGATGGCCATAAACTGGGTGGTGTAGGCAGCAGATATTTTTTTCTCCATGTCCTGGAGGGTGGGAAATCCAAGATTTTCCAGCAAATTCATGCTCTGCTGAGGGCCCGCTTCCTGTTCCTGCAGGGTGCCTTGTCTTGTGCCCTCACGTGATGGGATGGGCACCCTGGCTCCCTTGGGCCTCTTGTATGAGCGCTACTCCCATTCACCAGGGCAGAGCCTCTTAAGCGCCCCACCTCCTAATACCATCATGAGGGGAGAGTGGGATTTCAACATATAAATTCTGTGAGAACACAAACATTCAGACCGTAACATACAGACTATCTGAGGGAGAATTTTTGAGGAAGCCCAAAGGGTACAAGAATATGGACCCTAAAGGAATTTGAGGTCTCTCTCACCTACAGTTACAGCAAATATCAAGTATGACTCAACTCAGCTGGGCCTTATGGTGCACGCCTATAATCCCAGTATTTGGGAAGCTGAGACAGAAGGATTGCAGGTCTGAGGCCAGACACTCAGTGAGACCCTCAGCAACTTAACAAGACCCTCTTTTTTTCTTTCTCTCTTTCTCTTTCTTTCTTCTCTCTCTCTCTCTCTCTTTCTCTTTTTTCTCCTCTCCTCTCTCTCTCTCTCTCTCTCTCTCTCTCTCTCTCCTTTCTTTCTGTTTTTCTTTTTGTATATGTGCTACTAGGGATTGAACCCAGGGGAATTCTGCCTCTGAGCTACTCCCCCAGCTCTATTTTATTCATTTTGAAACAGGGTCTCACCAAGTTGTAGAAGGCCTCACTAAATTGCTGAGGCTGGCTGGGAACCTGCAATCCTCCTGTCTCAACCTCCCAAGTACTGGGATTACAAGCATGTGCCACCATGCCTGGCTGAGACCCTGTTTGTAAATAAGAAAAAAATCAAATAGGAGGGGCATGTAGGTCAGAGGTAGAATGCCCCTGAGTTCAATCCCCAGTATCAAAAAGAAAAAAAAATATGATCCAACTCCTAGCCACATTCCTATAACTTTCACACTAAAAGCCTAATCACCCCAGTTCCTGTTACCCCATATATTATATCTGGCTCTCAACAACAACAACAAAATTATAATGCACACTTAAAAGTAAAGAAAGACAAAAAATACAACAATCTGGAGAGATAAAATAATCAGAACCAGATGCATGTATAACATAGACTTTGGAATTCTCAGGCAGAGAATTTTTAAATACTAGTATTATAGGTTGCATACCCCTTATCTGAATTGCTTGGGACCAGAAGCAGGTTTTTTTTTCTTTTTTTACAATTTGGAAATATTTATATATTCATAATAAGATATCTTGGGGGGTGAAATCCAAGTCTAAACCCCCCAAATTCATTTATGTATAAGGTTTTCATACATAGCTTATACATACATAGCCTGAAGGTAATTTTATACATATTTTTAGAGTGCCTGGGTTTTGACTACAACCTGTCACAGGAGCTCAGGTGTCGAATTTTCCCCTTGTGGCAGCATCATTTTGATGCTTAAAAACTTCCATATTTTGGAGCATTTCAGGTTTTGAATTTTTTAATTAGGAATGCTCAGCCTGTAATACGTTAACATTCCCAATGAAAAAGCAGACAGCACACAGGAATAGATGGATACTGTGAGCAGAGATGAAAATTTTAAGGAAAGAAAATATTCAAGCTCACATAAACTTGAATCCATTCTTATGTTGAAAACACACATACACACCCAAAATCAAATTAGCAATTACGGCACCATCCTCAGCCTCTCCAAGATATGGAGGCCCCACTCTTTTCCTAGTGCATCCTCTCATACCATAGGGATGAAAGATACTCTGATAGAGCTAATGAATGAACGGTATCGATCTGTATGTTAGGCATACGCACACCATTGTGGAGACAATCCGCCGTAACACAGCTAAGCCCCAGTCTCCACTGGGCAGCTGATCTGTGGAAGAAAAGCTAATCCGTGCTGTGATTCTACTTTCCATTGGTGATATTGGGGTTAACTACATTCCCTAATGATGGAATAATACTCTGGACTCCACCTGCCAGATGCCAAGCGGATGTCTAGAATCAAGCGCTGGTCACGGTAAGCCATATTTACAAGGAGGGAAATTGGCCTGACTAAAAGCCAGTTCCCCTTTCATTTCATTTGAAAGCAGAGTTGTCTCCGATTAATATTTATCTCCGAGTTATTTTAATTGACACGAGTGGGAATTGAGGTATCTGGGGTTTGACTCTTTCTCTAGTTGATTATGACAGAACTGTGGTGTTCATCCAATATTCATTTTCCTCCTTCATGTCCCAGCCCTCTTTAAATACGGCAGGGCCATGTGACTAGCTCTGGCCAATGGGCGGCGAGAAGAGGTAGCAGGAGTTCTCCCTGTCCCTCACTTCCACGTGGCGGAGCCGTGTCAGCTGTTTCCTGAGACCTCGGTGAGTAGCTGAGGCTCCTGCCACCTCCCTCCATGCACACAACCACGTTGGATGTAGAGCACAAGCAAGAGAAACACCTGTTAAGTCACAGGAATTTCAAAGCTCATTTGTTATCCTGGTACGACTTAGCCAGTCCTCTGCGATCCTGAGGCCATGCTGCCTCTTGTTTTTCTGCAGTAAGAAGGAAACTACACATGCGATCTCCCTGTTTCACAAGTTGTCACCCAGACTCTGTTGTAGGCTCGTTAATGACTGAAGCCCTCGTATGTGGATTGGACGATGCAGCTGAGCACGTTTTGTGTGAACATTATGGTGCTATATTTCAGAAAAAGAGGAGCTATAGTTCAGAAAAAAGATACACATTTTTAGTGTAAGAACAGAGATGGCCTATAGTTGTCTCAATATTGTACTCGTGCCTACTAAACAGAATCATAAATTCTGAGTTTGCCTCAAGGTGTTTCTTCAAATAAAGGCTTTTCATTTGGAGTTTATCCTCTCTTCTTCCAATGAACACCCATGCGTATTTGCAGTTTTATGACCTCCATTCTCCCACACACATATTAATTAAGTTAGTAATAAAGTTAACCAATTTATTATAAATAATTATTAAACAATAAATGGATTTTGATATTTCAAAAATTTAGAATGTGGTTATTATCCAATAATGGATGTGTCGACCCATTTCAAGAGAAGGAAACTATGTATAGATCTACCAACAGTAGATGAGGAGTAACCTCATATGCACCCTACCTCATAGTTGTCTACCTCTAAAGCTCTGAATATCGCATAAACCTTCCATGAATAAATGAAAAATAAAATCAGAAAATGTTTTGCTGAGTGATATTTTCAATGACGCACAAGTTAGTTCTTTCAGCATGCTAAAAGATAAAAATATAGCAGCTGAGCAATGCTTTGTGCTGTTACTACCTGTGATTCATCAATTCACCAATAAACTGATATTCAATAAAGAAAGCAAATCAATTTTCATTTTTGTTTTGTTTTACTTGCACAGTTCAGTGATTTATAAAAACCAAAGTAAGCAGTCTACATATTGGATGAGAAATATTACTAATCCAACTGTTAAGAGTGATGTAAATTTAGCCGGGCATGGTGGCGCATGCTTGTAATCCCAGTACTTTGGGAGGCGGAGACCGGAGGATCCGGGTTCGTGGCCAGCCTCAGCGCGTGTGCGCGCGCGCGCACTCTCTCTCCTCTCTTTCCCCTCTCTCTCTCTCTCTCTCTCTCTCTCTCTCTCTCCCTAGTGAGGCCCTCCACAACTTTGTGAGACCCGGTTTCAAAATAAAGCATAAAAAAATAGGGCTGGGGATGTAGCACGGAGGTAGGACGCCCCTGGGTTCAATCCCCGGTACCGCAAAAAAAAAAAAA
>PVJS01059059.1:10000-11614 GCA_004027185.1 Glis glis | reverse complement strand
TGTGTGTGTGTGTGTGTGTGTGTGTGTGTGTGTGTGTGTGTGTTACCACTGGGGATTGAACCCAGGGAATTGTGCTTGCCTTGCAAGCACTTTACCACTGAGTTACATCCCAGCGCTGTGTGAATGATGCCAAAATCTGCCACCAGCTCGAGCTGTAGCTGGGCTTCCTGGGACCACAGCTGCAGCAGCTTCTGAATGCCTGGGTGGCTGAGCACGTTCAAAGGAGTCCTGGGGAAGCAAGTTCCTAGGTGGCCTCTTGCAAGCAGGAGGCCCTGTCCTCTTTTTAAATTGACCTCTTTCAAGCAAGTTTCCATGGTTACACCTTTGAGCCTTCCATTGGCAGAATCTTGCTGATTGCCTAGATACCCTCAAGCCACCTTTCCTATAGTTTCTGTGCAAAGTACTTCTCTTTAGTGGCCTTAATCTCTCCAGCAACCACACCTTCCTTGGCCCCAATTTTACACGGGTTTTTCTAGCCAAACTGCAAGTTTTCAAAATCTTTCTCCTCTGCTTTCTCTTCCCCTTTATCACAGTAAACTTGGAGATAAGCTGCCATACCACCTTCTCAATGCTGTGCTGCTTTGAAATTTCCAGGAATCAGTGAGGAGGATGGATTAGCAAGGGAGGACAGGGATTGAGGAAGCATGGATACTGAGTGCAGGGATGGTACTGAGAGCAGGCCTGGGAAGCAGGGTGGGAACACAGTCTTACTTCATGCTCTTAGGTTGGCTTCACTTTAAGGCTACTTCTGTTCTCTCCTCTCACCCCAATAAAAGATAAGAGTAATTTGAAAGGAGCACCTCTGAGAGAACAATAGCTTGTTTACCTGAAATGGAAAATTTCTTGGAACAACACTTGCCAGCTCCCAAGGGTTGTAAAATTATAAGGTCAGTCTGCATTTTAACCTGGACAAGATCAGGATTGACTAAACTGAGACTGGGCCACTAGTCCTGGAGTTAAGACTTCCATTTTCATTAGTGAGTCTTCCAAGTTTTGCTTTAGACCTTCTATAAAATGTTGCAACTCTGACCTTTCTCTTCCCCTAATTCCTAGTAGTTTAGGCATCAAATTCCCATGACATGACCCCCTGTACACATTCTGTTTCTGTGCTGAAGCCAAAATAGGTTGATTCAAAGAACTGTGCAATAGAAAGGAAAGGAAGTCCATCAAAACAAGGATTTGGTGTCAAGTAAACATAGTCACAGGCTTTAAATTGAACATGTCTTTCCCTTTTTAGTTAGTTGCTTTGTTGTGTAGACAGAACCTCAAGCAGTCTGGTAGCATTTTAAGACTCCTCCCTATTCTTGGTTTCTCTACTGGCCATTTAATGCTGGTTTTGTTCTTGCCTGGGGCTCCATGCCACTGATTATCTGGAATCTTGGAATTGCAGAATATCAGAGGAAAGGGGAGTCTGGAGTCTGGAGTGTTCTATGTCAAACAACTTCCTCTCCCATTGCTGATAAAGAATGGACCTGTCTCTCTCTTATGAAAGGAAAGTGTGAACACCCCACATGATAGGAAATGGTTTACAATGCTCTATGAGTCTGTATGATTCACTGAGCAGTGCTGGACTAGTAGACAGAAAGCAAATATAAATTCACCCTGTTGGGGGGG
>PVJS01059059.1:0-5000 GCA_004027185.1 Glis glis | reverse complement strand
GCTTTTGTGTGTCCACCTGAAGGAGAAAGGCCAGAGGGTGGCTGGGATAGTCTCCTCCCCCACTGTAGAAATCAAGCCAGAGTTTTACATTAGACAAACACTCTCCAGAATCTTAAAACCCATCATAACATGTTGGTAAATGTCCCATTCCAGTTCCAGCTATAAAGCTGGACCTAGGGACTTGTGTGCTTCATCAATCCTAAGGCCTCATTTATTTGGTTTAGGGGAGGAGAGACAAGAGTCCAACAAACTGAAAGTTCCACCAATCCAAAATGCCTTACTCCAAGATTGATGGCACAGGGCCCCAAATCCATAACCAAAGAATATTGGACACTTTCCTCTCTGCGGGAATGTTTTGGCATTTAAGCTTAGGCAGGTTTAAGAGAGGAGTGTAAGGAGATAGTTTCTGTAGCTAAAGGAAGGTAACCTCTTCTGCCTGCTTTCTGCACTTTTACTCCAGTGTGATCTGGCCCCTGTCCAAGGCATCCTGAACTTTGTGAGAAACTGGATTTCCTGTTCCCACTGCCTTTAGGGAACTGGAGATCTGGGCTGATGGGTTAGTTTAGTGTAGGAGCAGGGAGTGGGAACTGTTAATTCCAACATGCAGAGAGATTTTCTAGTAGCAACTGTAAAAGTAAAAATTTGAGCTGCAGAAGCTTAGTCCTTCCAACAGGGAACTTCAGTCATGAAATTCTTAAAAATCTTTGGGGAGGAGCAGTTGTTTTGATTTGTGTGTCTGAGTCATTTAAAATATAGAGCTATAGACTAATAATACAGAGGAGACCTAGTTCCACTGTCACATTTTACAGATGGTGCAGAATTTGGAGTAGATGGTGGGGGACATGGGAGAATGATCCTCCTTTCTTGGCTCTGAACGCAGTGTAATTTCCTTCATGGATGATGGAAAATGCAATTTCAAAGACCAGACCTGAGGGTGAAATTTACTATACGTAAATTATACCTCATAACCTGATATTAAAAACAGTCTCTGGGATCCAGTGCCCCCTCTTGAAGCCGGGTCTGTTGGATTCCAATGCTCCGGCTTCCTGTTCTCTGTCTCTCAGCAGCAGTTCTGTCACTCCCGTGAATCCTTGGTCCTGGGTGGTTTGTGTTTCAGGAAGAAGCTGTGGGCTGAATAAACTGTGCAGTACAAAGGCATTAACCATGGCAATTGGAAAGAAAAGCTTTCTCAGTTCTGAGCCCGATTGGTCAAGAGCTCCTGATAGTGTTGTGCAAATTTGACATTCCCAGGAAATCAATCACCACTCTGGTGGAGGGATCTTCGCATCCCAGCCAGTTCCTGCTTGGGGTTCAGGAGAGAAAACAAAACAGTTCACCCGTGATGGGAAAGGGACATTTGGTATTCTTGTTGGCTTCCTGGCTAATTACAAAGTGTTAATAACATGCAAAGGAAACTTGCCTCCCTCAGTGATCTACAAATAAGGAAGGGTTAGGGGAAGGTAAGCCAAAGAAAAGACTGGGCCTCCAGTGAAATGCAGTATAAAAGCAATCAGACCCCATAATCACCAGAGAGGGAACCTATTTTAATTTATAAAGGAAATAGGCACCCCAGTAACTTGGAAAACCAGCACAGGCTGAAACCAGGAGGGACCAAGAACACTTAAACTAATCAAGCCTCAAAGATTTGTTATTGCAAAATATTCCTCAAACTATAAACTGATAGAATGAATGGTGGCCTCTTTCTTAATGTCCATAGTAAACATATACACTTGAAATATAAAGAATGTGTGTAAGAAGAATTAGGAAACAAGAGGAGAATAGAGACAATAAAGTTTATTAACTGAATGGTAACAGAAAATGTACTATGATATGAAATATTTATTTCTTTGTTCTTTATTAATATTCCTTTAGAACTAGATCAATGTAATATTGTTTGCCCCACATGAATATTCTCTTTTTTTTGGCGGTACCGGGGATTGAACCCAGGGGCGTTTTACCTCCTAGCTACACCCCCGGCCCTATTTTTTATACTTTATTTTGAAACCGGGTCTCACGAAGTTGCGGAAGGCCTCACTAAGTAGCTGAGGCTGGCCACGAACCCGGATCCTCCGGTCTCCGCCTCCCAAGTACTGGGATTACAAGCGTGCGCCACCACGCCCGGCTCACATGAATATTCTTGATGAATTTTGCTCCTGCGGTTAAAACCATATTGAATTCAAGAGTGTAAAATTTCACCTTGAGACCATAAGCTTATTGGTTAGGATTAACAAATTGATCATTCCTACAGTTTTTAGGGTATAGCAGATATCAGTTGCAGGGATAGAAAAGTGTGATACCTTTACTCACCTATCATAAAGGTCATGACCAGCATGCCTAAAGTAAAAGATAGATTAACAAGAGAAAAGCATAACAGATTTGTTTAATCAAAGTTTTACATGACATAGGAGTCTTCAAAATGAAGACCTGAAGATCCACGGAAAATTTTTTTTTTTTTTGCGGTACTGGGGATTGAACCCAAGGGCTTTCTACCTCCGGGCTACACCCCCAGCTCTATTTTTTATTCTTTATTTTGAAACAGGGTCTCACTAAGTTGCGGAGGGCCTCACTAAGTACCTGAGGCTGGCCGCGAACCCGGATCCTCTGGCCTCAGCCTCCCAAGGACTGGGATTATAAGTGTGCGCCACCACGCCCGGCCACAGAAAACTTTTTATGCTTGGTTTGATGAAGAATGGACAGCTATAGAAATGTGATTGGATAAAAGGGTATGATCTCATGTAATACACCAAAGTAAGGCAACCCAGCAAGGCTTGTCTTCAGATTCTTCTTAGCCTGTCTAGCAGTTCTTTCTCCCAGGTATGGGACAGGACCCCTTCTGAAATGAGTTTTATGATCTCCTGTCAGAAAAGGTAAGTCAGAGGATTTCTTTATGGCCAGCTCCTACAGAAAAAGGTGGCAGAAGGTTAAGTTTTATGGCTGGCTTTGGAGAAGAGTAGTTATAGTTTCTATGACCCACCTTGGGGTAGAAGAATTCTATTTTCTATGTCCTGCCTTGGGTGACAAATGGAAACAGGAGGAAGAAGGGCAAGAGAGGGTCAGAAAGAGATCTTGCTTCTGAGGCTCTTCCTTCCACTGTCAAAGTGCCATACTTTGGGGTATTATTTTCTGAGCCTTAACACAGTCTTGGTGTTCAAGGGACTGAATTTCTTATTCCTCAGCACTTCGAATTGTCCTCCATTCTCACCCTGTACTGAGATTGGTGAATGAATGAATTCTGCAACTTCTCAATTTTCCTTCTTGAAATCGCTATGCATTTTGTTATGCTTATTCAGTAGTTCTCCAGTCTCTTTCAAATGTTATTTTATTTTATTGTGTGGGAGATTAAACCCAGGGCCTAAGCACACACTCTACTTCTAAGCTACACCCCCAACCCCTTGCATGTGTTTCTAATTTCCTTTCTTCCCTTTCTGCTTCTTCCTCTTTCTGAACTCCAGTTTGCTCTGCGGGGTGTTTTTGCATGTTAGATGGCTCTCTTTACACAGGATTAATTTAATATTTGTTCCAGGGATGACATAGGTAACAATTTCTGGCTGTTTAGGTTCATTAAAATGGAGGTAAAGATATTGTGATGCCCGGAGTGGTGTTACATGCCTGTAATCCCAGTACTTGGGAAGCCGAAACAGGAGGATTGCAGGTTCAAGGCCAGCATCAGCAACTTAGCAAGACCCTGTTTCAAAATAAATAAGTAAATAAATACCATTAAGGATATATTAATTCTCTACTTTTCTAAATGAGTCACGGGTCTGGTCTTGAGGTCTCCTGGAGGAGGCCCGCTACAGGGTCAGTGCATTTCATTTGTTTTCCTGTCCTACTTCATTCACTCATGTGGAGAGCTGCATGATTTTGTAAAGACTGTACAGAGTTAAAGACTTGCCCAACAAATGGCTGGCAGGGGTCTGGGTCAGGTAGAATGTTCTGGAAGATGTGTTCTGTGTCTTTACAGAACTTGGGCTTGCTTTACCCTGGCATTGAATTTGCCATCATATGAACCACATTGCTTCAGAAAGAAACAAAGCACAGAAAATCATGACCAGGGACATCAAAAGCTCTCCCTTTTTTATGCTTCACTTTTACACATCTCTTTCTTCTGTTGTTCCATTGCAGAGGCCCTGCCCTGACAAATACTTATCCTTTTGCCCAAACCTTCACTCTCCTGGTCCCCAGAAGCGCTGTGGAGGCCAGAGAATACAGCCAAGTGTCTCTGGCATCCAACAGGGTTTCGTGGCTTACATGAAGGAATAAACAACTAACCTGAATCCCCTTAGCTGTAGACAGGCCTGTTTCCTCTGCTAGGAAACTTCTCCAAACCCTTTCCACCTTCTAGAACAGCAAAGCTAGGGATGGAATTGAATCTATCCAGGCCTTTTATGCTCCCCTGATCATTAGACCAGAGAATGAGCAAAGTGTCTGCTCAGCCTAAAATGTTGGGCTCAGAAATATGAAAGTTTTAGCCTTAGAGAGAATAGGAATTATCATGCCCATAGCTCTTTTCTCCATCTCCACGTGGGTACCTAAGATTGCTCCTGTGCTTGCTTTCTTCCTCTGGGTCACCCACCACTCAGACCCTCTTGCCTGCCCCAGACAACTCCCCCTACCCCTACAACTCTACCCTGACCAACACTATATCAGCCTGCAGATCAAGCTCCACAATCTTTATGTCTAGATTTGTCCTGATGCGGGTATTACCAATGCTGGGTTGGAAGCCATTTTCCCCAACAAGTCAGCCCACCTTTATATCCAAGAGCTCTCAGTAACCCAAAGGGAATCTTTAATTCCTGACACTAAACACCACCAGCTTCCCCGTTTCCCCACAAGCAACTTGGTACTCAAATTAGCCAATGAGGCATCTTGGGTAATTTTAAGCTACCGTTGCCTCAAGATTCCCTCTGTTTTGAACTTAAGGTATGTAACAGTTAAGAAAAAAAGACAAATTTTGCTGAGTGCTTTGTGCAACCATTCTTCCGGGGCTTTATATACCATCT
>PVJS01059058.1:0-11614 GCA_004027185.1 Glis glis | reverse complement strand
GCAACTTCGTGAGACCTGGTTTCAAAATAAAGTATAAAAAATAGGGCCGGGGGTGTAGCGCGGAGGTAGAACGCCTCTGGGTTCAATCCCCGGTACCCAAAAAAAAAAAAGAAAGGTATGCTGCTGAAAAGGAAAATTACAATGGGCTGGAAATTTCCAAAGGATTTCCAAAGTAAATGGTAACTGAACTCTACATATGTCAATATTATAACTACAACCAAGGAAAGTATCAGGAATATTCAAGTAGTGGCCTAAAATAGTCATCTACATAACCTAGTGCTAGACATCTTCACAAGTCAGTAGACAGCATTTGTTGTTGCTATTGCTGTTGTTATCAGCACAGACTTCACTGGAGCATCACAGTAAGCTACATGTAAGAGGACAGAGCCTCACGAGAAAAGTGCTGAGTGAAATGACAAGAAGACAGAGATCACGTTGACCTATTAAAACATTCCATAAGGTTACAGGTCGATTTTTCATATATTTAATGAACTGTAAATTATAAAAAGCAATGTTTTAATCTAAGGGATACTGTTTTAGAAGAATATCAAAAGATAGCAATGAAAAATTTATGAAATTTCCTAAATTTACCCTTTTAAACATCATTAACACCATAGTGATCAAATCTCTGCAATGGCTTCTTCTCCATACAATAGGAATTTAGTAGTACCCAGAAAAGAAAAATCTGTGCTGTTAGGAGCTGATATATTAATGGGGTCATGGTAAAAGGTAGAAAAAACTAACACAAAATACATAAATTATATCATTTTATAAGGTGATCAGTGCTGTGGAGAAAAAATAAAACAAGAAAGGGAGAGAAAAAGAGAGTATGAGAAGTAGGGAGGAGAATGAAAGGAAAGAGCTTTCAATCAGGGTGCTTGCAACAGGTCTCACTAAGACAGCATTTATATGAAGACTTCAAAGTAGGGGAATGATTTGTTGCTATATAATTACTTCCAATTATTCTTCTTTGTTGTAACTTGATTTTGAACATTGAAGGGATTCTGAAATTACTTCTCTCTTTAAATAATATCATTTCAAAAACAGGTAAACACAGTAAAAACCATGTTTGATTTACTATGGCAGCTGATTTTCCAGAGCCTAATACTGACTCCATATCTTTACCATCTATAGGAGAAACATGAAGTCTTACAAAAATATGAGACCAACTTGATTATTAATAGTATCAATGACTAAAATTCTAATAATATGCAAATGATTCCTAAAACCTGACTGAGCCATCAGGGAACTTCAGTAGGGATACCTTATGAAATAGTTATGTATGAAATCCAGTGATGCTAAGCACTTATTTCTAAAGAATCCAAAAGCAAGTAAAATGAATAGGATGCGCAGGAGAACAGATGAAGCAAGGTTGGCTAATAGTTGATAATTGATAAAGTTTGGTGATGAGTATATGAGGGTGTGTCATTATATTGTTCTCTCAAAACTTCTGTATTTTCTAAAGGAAAACAAATGGAAAAAGAGAAAAAAGCACATTTTCAAACTATTTATAATCTTCACCAACCTAATACTGTCAAAGAGAGTACATGGCTATCCTGATCTATCACAATATTTCCTACCCACGAAAAGCAAGGGAAGACAACAAACTAAGTAATGTGAATTTAGAAGCAGTTATTAATGTGAATTCTGCTATTGACAATACATCTATTCCACTTATAATTTTCTGGCAAAGGATTCTTAACATTCTACTGCAATGACTGATAGGGTTCTTAATGATGTTTTAACTTCTTCTGAAGTAAGTTAAATTTACCTTTCATGCAACACTAGCTACAGGCTGTTCCTATTTTCTTTTGTGGCATTACAGATGATCGCCACACCAGCTTATAAAGTTGAAAAACTAGTCTATGTGAGTATATATGACGTGGTAGGTACACAGATTTTTTTAAAAATCAACACAAAAGCAATCCACATGAAAAAGTGTGTACTTTTTGAAACCATGTGTATATATATATATATATATATATATGTGTGTGTATATATGTGTTTTTGTGAAACCATGTGTGTATATATATGACAGAGGCAGTAAATGAGAGGAGATAGAACATTTAATTTCTGAGTAGAATCCTTTCTTACTAAATGCTAAATGAAGTTTCTGAATCCTACCATTATTCAAGAATAAAATTTAGAATATTGATGGCTACAAAATACACTTACCACTTGTCCATTGTGTGGATTCTTATGAGCATATGGAGGTCCACGGATATGATTCCACATCTGGCCAGATGTCATAGCAAAGACTATACACTGAAAAACAGGGTACAATGTTTCAATATGTAAACCAGAGAATACTTGAATAATGTGTTCTTTAAAAACAATGGTCAAACCAGGCATGGTGGCACACGCTTGTAATCCCAGTAACTTGGGAGGCTGAGACCAGAGGATATGGGTTGGCGGCCAGCCTCAGCTACTTAGTGAGGCCCTCTGCAACTTAGTGAGTCCCAGTTTCAAAATAAGCAATAAAAAATAGGTGTAGCTCGGGAGGTAGAATGCCCCTGGGTTCAGTCCCCAGTACCAAAAAAAAACAATGGTCATCATTATTGAAACTACCTTTTAAAAAACATATATCAGCTCCCCTATAAAAGTTTTTCACTTACTATGAGACACTGGGTAAATTACTTATTTTCCCTGCATCTCAGATTCCATATCTATAAAACTGTGATAGTAACTCTGCTGAAGAAAATGCTAATTATTAAATAAGCATATGTAAATCATCTGGCATGGCGACAGGTAATCCTATATGTGTAAATCTGAGCCAGTCAAAAGCACAGATGTACTGGGATTACAAGCATGCGCCACCACGCCCGGCTCTGCTAAGATTTTCTCAGGATCAAAATAGATATATTTGCAATGTTGAGTCCTCCATTCTATGAACATGTTAGACCCGAATGACATTTGGTAGCTTTCAGTGTAGAGGTTTTATACTTTTGGTGTGTGTAGGTGGGAGGGGAATAGCACAGATTGAACCCAGGGGCGTTCTATACCCCCAGCCCTATTTTATTTTTTATTTTGAAACAGGGTTTCACTAACTTACTGCGTGCTGGCCTTGAACCTGCAATCCTCCTGTCTCTGCCTCCCAAGTACTGGGATTAAAGTTATGTGCCACCATACCCAGCCTTTACATATCTTTATTGAGTTTTCTTTTTCTTTTGTTCTTAATGTATACTGCATCTATCAAATACTTATATGCATACATCAAGATGATCAGGGTTTTTTCCCTTTAGTGCAGGGAATTATATTGGTATATTTTTACATGTTAATCTTTATATTACTGAAATGAACACTTGTTATAGATTACTAGTTTTATCATTGACTATAATTTCTAGTATTTTGATTGAAATAATTACATCTATATTCATGAGAAAGACTGGCCTATCATTTTTCTGTTTTTAAATGTCCCTGTCAGATTTTAAAATCAAAGCTATACTTGCTTCAAAAATATGTTATGTAGCATTTGCTCTTTTTCTATTCATGAAAAAGTTTATATATCATTGGCATTATTTCTTCTTGTTTGCAAGAATTAGCCTCTTTATTTGAAGGTATTAGTAATGGATTCAATTATATTTATCAACAGTGCAGTATGCAGACTTTCTGTTTCTTCTTGTTAGCTTGATTTATTAAAGTTGTTCAATTTCCTTGAGATCACCAACTTCATTGTTGATATGTCAACACTTAATCCAATACGTTGATGTACTGCATCATGGTTAAGTTATGCCTCTGACAAAGCTCAATCTATGTCTGACTGACCCCAGCCATTGAGGGTTTTCAAGTAAAAGCAAGGTGGGTTCTACTTGTTATTTTTAATTCACAAGATTGCAAAATACTCTATTTTGCTTTTCAGAAGCTATCTGCTTAGGATTTTTTAACCCCCCCCCCTTCTTTAGCAAATGTTCTAAGACTCAAGACTTGTGAAGCTTCTGCCAACTCTGCTTATTTTTCTGATTCTCCTCAGAATCAGACACTTAGGTGTTTAAAATTTTAGATAACATAAACTTTTTATTTTTTTTGAGTACTGGCTTCAGACCAAAAGTAAGACTAAACAAAAATACTGAAAACAGCAATAGTAGAAAACCTACTTAGATTATCTGCTGCAGTTAATTGAAAGAACACCTTCAAAGGTGATCCCTTTGGAAAGTATTTTGGTCTTTGGATTTGCATTTTCATTGAGAGTTATAAAAATAGTTCCATCTTGGAAACCCAAGATTGTGGACATATGTTCATCATAGCATTTGTTTACTATTGATGCATACACCTGATTTACCTTCCTCACTATGGAGGGTCCCCTGAGGACAGGGCTCAGGTCTTGGTCTTTTTAATCTTGTCATACCTTTGATGTCCATATGGTTTTTCATAGATCTAAGTACATAGTTGGCTTTCAAACTCTAGTTGATTGATCAATAAATGGATAAATGTGAATGAACAGAGAAAAGATTAATGCACTGAAACCCCAAATTATTATTTTAAACCTGATCAAAATGTAAATAAATTGGAGTTTCTATGAAAAAAATGTACTAGTACCAGTCATGGCATACAGTGCGATGAATGCCAGTGAAAATAACCATATTTTAAAATTTCCTTAAACCTAGTTGTATTTATCCTTTTAACTGTCACTCATTGTTACAAGTAATATCAATGACAAAATCTGATTAACTTATTAAGTAAGTTTGATTAATAGTGTGCTTTTGATTGACAGTGTGCTGTGGAACATTATAGTATAGTTGTAAATAGACATTATGGGATAGATTGGTATAGGATAGTTGTAAACAAGCATTAAAGTTATAAACAAATATTATGTAGGGTAAGTGACCAATTGGAAGAAAATGACCCACGTAACCCACTAACCAATCAGAAGGAAAGCAAACAATCCTGCCATGACTACACAGAAAAACCCTATTTATAGAAGGACCAAGGCCAGCTAAATGCTAGTGAGGGAAGCGATTGCCATGGCGTCACAACATCCTCACTCTGTTGAGCCCAGTCATCCAAAGGGGGATGCCTGAAGTGACCTCTGGTCGTCCCTCTGGCCTGCCTCTCAGACTAGGAACTCCAGAGACTGGAGTCACTTGCTTGGAGCTGGCCCAAGGATGGCAAGGCCCTGGTCAACAGCAGGAACCCTCCTGCTTCAGAGATTGGACTTTTGATTTGGAATTTTTTGTTTTTTATGGTACTGGGAATTGAACCCAGGTGCATTCTACCTCCAAGCTATATCTCCAGGCCTATTTTATTCTTTTCTTTTGAAACAGGATATAAGTTATGGAGGGCTTCACTAATTTGCTGAGGCTGGCTGCGAACCTGCAATCCTCCCTTCTCAGCCTCCCCAGTACTGGAAGCCCAAGTACTGGGATTACAAACCTGCGCCACCACACCGGGCTTGATTTGGTCTTTAACCTGTTAGCGAGTGAACTGTGTGAATGTGAACTTAAAATTTGTGTGTAATTAATCCCGCCAGGGATAGACTTGAACACTGTGTGGTGATTACTCCCTTTTGCTTTATGATTGATAAAGCTAACATTGTAAGTTGTACCTGTTCCTTGTCTTAGAATGGGGAGTGACACTTACTTAACAAATATTTATTGAGCACTTTCTACCTGCCAAGCATAATTCTAAACATGAGGGATATACACATAAAAATGACATAAATCTCTAATTCATTGTACTAAGAGAATACTTACTTCTAGTATTTATATGATAGTCAAGCACTCAATAAATCTTGAACTGATCACACTACCTTACACCTAGAGGTTTCCATAGCCCTGTGATGAACTAAGAACACCGCTCCTCTGAAGGGTCTTCCTTTAAGCATCTGTTCCCTTCCTTTTCATAATGAGCTTCTTAGCTTCTGCAGTTCTCCAGAGGGTCAATGTGTTTCATGTCCACTTCATCTATAGCAACTGTGCTTATTTTAACTATTCTATACAATGGACTTACAGGAGAGATTTAGTTTGGAGGAAGTACTTCACATTATGTGGTTTTTTGTTTTGCTTTGATTTTTGGTGGTACTGGAGACTGAATCCAGAGATGTTCTACCTCTGAGCTATACCCTTAGCCTTTTTATTTTTATTTTGAAACAGGGTCTTGCTAAGTTGCTGAGGCTGGCCTTAAACCTGTGATCCTCCTGTCTCAGACTCCCAAGTACTGAAATTACAGGCAGGCACCACCACATCAAGCTGTACATTATATGTAAAAAGAAAAGATTAAAACATGCTTTTAACACTTTTGGGTTTATAGGTTTCATAGATTTCTGCAATGCAGTGGATGCAGGATTGAAAAGCAAAAGTTTTTGTTTCCTTATGCAAAACACAAAATTTAAATAAGGCCATGAGTTAATGTAAAGATGTCTTAAATGCTCAAATAGTCAATAAGCTTAGTGAATATGAAAAAATCAATATCTTTAGCCCTCTGTGTCTGTGCGTTTCATATCTGTAAATTCAACCAATCACAGATCAAAAATATTTGAAAATAAATTTTGATTGTACTGAACATACACATACCTTTTTCCTTGACATTGTTTCCTAAGCAGCATAGTTTTCAACAACTATTTACAAATATTTACAATATATTAGGTAGTATGAATAATCTAAAGCTGATTTTAGTGAATACAAGAGAATGTGCATAGGTTGTAAAAAAAAAAAACTATGCCATTTTATGTAAGAGACTTGAGCATCTACAAATTTTGATATATGTGAGGGGTTCTGAAACAATCCCCTACAGGTAATGAGGGATCTAACTATACAGCAAAACATTTAATATTCCATTTGATCATATATTTTACATAATTATTTTATGTTCTATATCTTTAAAATATATTAATGCTATTAAATTTGGAGTAATTTAATGGCATTGCTTTACTTAGTAGTTAACAGGTGATGTAAATGATCAGAATAATAGCAGAAAAACCTATCAGAGAATTTTATATACATTCAATTTCTACTATTCACAAGTCAATTATCTGTAGCCAACTTAAACACTTGGTTAAAATGTATTATATAGAAATGTTGCCTGGTGTGATGGCACACACTTTTAATCCCAGTACTTGGGAGGCTGAGACCAGAGGATCCTGGATAATGGGCAGCCTCAGTTACTTAGTGAGGCCCTCTGCAACTTACTGAGACCCTGTTTCAAAAAAATAAAGAATAAAAAAATAGGGCTGGGGGTGTAGCCCGGAGGTAGAATGCTCCTTGGTTCAATCCAAGGTACCGCCAAAAAATAAAAAATTAGAAAAAATAAAAAAAATAAAAAATAGAAATGTTATCATTTTATTCATACTCAGTCTATATACTGCATTTAAAAGAAAAAAGGTAAGAAGTATTTTATGATACTTTCAGCTACCAAGAAAAGCAAATATAACTAATTATCAAATTTCATATAAAGGAACTAAACATTGATTATAACTGTTTAATAAATATTAATACTCACCATTGAGTTTGGTTAAGATTAACAGTAGCGTGGAATGTTACGGATCCATGGATTGTTTCTTTACAGTAAGGTTATGCAACTATCTCTTGATAAGAAATAAAAGATTTAGGCAACCACATTCAAATGCTTAAATTCTAAAAATGAGGTGGGCGTGGTGGCGCACGCTTATAATCCCTGTACTTGGGAGTCTGAGACTGGAGGATCCAGGTTCACGGCCAGCCTCAGCTACTTTAGTGAGGCCCTCTGCAACTTAGTGAGACCCTGTTTCAAAATAAACGACAAAAAATAAGGCTGGGGGTATAGCCTGGAGGTAGAATGCCCCTGGGTTCAATCCCCAGTAATGAAAAAAAAAATTCTAAAAATGTCTATAATATGAGTAGTTTTATAATGTTTTTAAGTTACTGAGGCCATTGTTTCTCTCCACTACAGAAAATTAAGAACTAGATTTATTAAGTTTATCTTAAAATATAAATTCATTTCATTATTGTCATTAACTCTTATATAGAAATTATCTATTGAAAATAGACATTATCTTCAAATGGACAAACGACTCAAAAAAACTCATCCATGAACAGTTACTTCATTAGAAAAAAGATTAACAGTAATTATTTGTTCCTGTCTTCCAAAGTGAACAAAATAATAAACCACAGCTACACTGACCATATATATATTGTCACAGCTACAATGACCATATAATTTTATTTAAATAAGTTTGAAAGAAAAAAGTCCTCTTTCTACTCATTTGAAGTCAGAGCCATTTTTGAATGATCCAAAGAAATATAATTGTTTTGATGAATGACAATATGTATATGCCTTAGAACCTCTCATGAATGTGAAAACTGTATGAAAGTATATACTAACCTTCGACATTTAAAATTTTCATACAGCCAGGCGTGGTGGCGCATGCTTGTAATCCTAGTACTTGGGAGGCTGAGACAGGAGGATTGGGATTCATGGCCAGCCTCAACTACTTAGTGAGGCCCTCCACAACTTAGTGAGACCCTGTTTCAAAAGAAAGAATAAAAAATAGGGCTGGGGTGTGCCTGGAGGTAGAATGCCCCTGGGTTCAATCCCCGGTACCACAAAAAAATAATAATAATAATAAAATTTTCATACAATTGTAGTCATTAAACTGATATAATTCCTTTGAGGCAGAAGAAACAATAGGGTACGTGAAGAATTCCACCAATATAGATCATCAGTATTAACAGGAAGAAAACAGCTTCTATCCTCCTGTGATTTACTGTGATAATAAGGTTGGGTTATTAGGTCTTTTTAAGGATGCTTTATCTTTCATGTTTTTACTTGCAGATCCTTAGGGTGTTTTCCTTTGTGTTCAAAATGAACTTTACTACTCATAAAACTAATATTTTCTGGTTTGAAATGACAGTAATCTATGAAGAGGTTTAAGTGGTCATAAAGATCTGCATTATGGGCTACAAAACATACTATTTTAATTCAGTTTGATATTCCAAGTAAACAGGCTTTTTGAAAACTATAAATTATATACATATCCTGTGCTTCTTAAAATTATGTAGTTGTATAGTTCAAGACTTTACTCAACCATATTTTACTTAAACTTATGATAAAGCAGGTAATGATGCTTATTATCCACCATCCTCCATGTTTAGAAGGTGAGTGAAGGAAGAGAGAGGGAGTGAGACTAGGACCAATCAGCGCTCTACATTCTGTTCATGAACAATCATCAGCTTCTACAAATAGTAGTAAACAACCCAGCCCCTTACAAAGTCTCAGACCAGGAGGATTTACTTAATAGTATCCTTTTATCTTTTTTTTTAACTCAGGACCCAGGAAGCTCTAACATATATGCATTTAATATTTGCATACCTTATTTCCTTTTTGTCAGGAAGTTGTAAGCTTTCTGTCTAAACTATACCTTAAAACAATTCATTTCATTCTTATCCTATCCTTTCTCCAATACACATTTTATTCTTATCCAAGTTATGAGTCACATACAATAAACTGAATATAACAATAAAAAAGAAAGAAAATAATAAACAGCTTTAGAATATAATCTAACCAAAACTGAGGGCTCATAACACTAAAATTTCCATGGGAAGTACTTCTGCACAGGTTCAACTGTAAAGAAAAAAAACAAAACCCAGCTAATTGTACCTAGTCTTCTTCTTTAATAAGTGGAATGAGGTTAGAGATTCTGCATTGTCCTTTATTTCTCACTAATTATTCTCCCTTCTTTATACTTTATTTATTGATTGATTACATTACTGAAGTGATCTACGCTTGTAGAGTTCATCACTTTTTTAAATTTAGGAGCTTTCCTTTTACTGTGAAATCCAAGGCTTTCATCAGAATTTCTACATATCAGATGACAATATTTTTGTCAAAACCTTAAAAAGTATATTCTCACTTTCAAAGAAGAATGAGATAGTTTATTTTAAACAAATATTAAAAAATCTAAATGAATAGGTCAGCATTTTGGATTGCCTCAATGTTCTAATGCAACCTCAAAAGTTGGTTAAGAGATCAAAAAATGAACAAATCCATTTATCCATTTAATGAATAAAGAATTAACTTTGGTGGGAGTGGTAGTAATGGTGATGAAATCAGACAGAAAATGATAAAGAAAATTAAAACTGTATTTGATCTTACTGCTTAAATAATTTATATATTTTCCACAATCTATCAACAGATAAGATATTTGAGTTTGTGTATCTTTATGAGAAAAGCAGGGAGAAATGTACAAACGTATGTAAAGATTAGGGTTTTTTCTTTAATTGAACCTTTTTATCATTAGTGCAGTTACTGTTTGAACATATTGTCTGTTCTCTGAAGCCTGTTACTGACTTCTAAAAGGTTGCCACCGGGAGCAGGCAAAGAATTCCTTTTCAAGCGTGTGTTAGTGGATGTTAGGGTATCTTCTGCTATACCAAGTTAATTCGCTTTCAAAGATTCAAAGTAAAACACAACATCTGCATGATGTAACAGAGGACGTAAGAAAATTGATTTGTTAAAGTCTTTTTAACATATATGCATCATATAAATGTTCTACTACGCATTTATTTGTAACCATAATGTCTCATTATATACAGCTGGTTAAATATCCAACATATATGTGGTCAGGTTTAGAGAAGCCCAGTTTTATAAAAAAAAACACAGAATTTAGACATGTGGGATTAAAACTCACAATTCAATCACTTTCTAGCTATGTGAATATTAGCAAGTTGACATTAGCTGAATTTTTGTTTCCTTGTTTGTAAAACAAAGATAATATATATTCCTTCATGCAGTTATTTTAAGAGATAAATATAAAACATACCCCAAAGGAGAGATTCAATAAATAGTAATGCCAAATATTACTAACTTAACAATATCATAACTGCAGGGCTCCTCTCAAAGATTAAGATTTCAGAGGGGAGAGAATATCAGTTTTTTGGTAGACTGAAAGAGTGATGAGATTTGGTATAATATTAACGTTTAAATACCAAAGTAAAAACACAGGGGTGGTGGCCCACACTTGTAATCCCAGTACTTGGGAGGTTGAGACAGGAGAATCGCAGGTTCGCGGCCAGTCGCAACTACTTAGTAAGGTCCTCTGCAACTTAGTCCCTGTTTCAAAATAAAAAATAAAATAGGGCTGGGGGTGTGGCTCAGAGGTACAATGTCCCTGGGTTCAATCCCCAGTACTACAAAAAAAAAAAAAGGACCAAAGTAGTTTTAATTTTCCAACACTTTGAAGAGGTACTATATTTTTACCAAGAAACCTGGGTAGCTTCACTGAAGGAAGCATCTTGAAATTTAACCTGAACAAAACCCAAAATACTGCTGAACTTAATAAATAAGGTGATTAAGATCACCCACAGTGTCCAATTACTTTAGAGGATAATTGACTAATTAATGTATTTTAACTCAATCATCAAGTTTGAAAGTAATATTAAGAAATTCTGAGCCGGGTGTGGTGGCGCACGCTTGTAATCCCAGTACTTTCGGAGGCAGAGACCGGAGGATCCGGGTTCGCGGCCAGCCTCAGCTCGCTCTCTCTCTCTCTCTCTCTCTCTCTACCTAATGAGGCCCTCCACAACTTCGTGAGACCCGGTTTCAAAATAAAGTATAAAAAAAATAGGGCCGGGGGTGTAGCACGGAGGTAGAATGTCCCTAGGTTCAATCCCCAGAACCGCAAAAAAAAAAAAAAAAAAAAAAA
>PVJS01059057.1:0-11614 GCA_004027185.1 Glis glis | reverse complement strand
AATTCAAATGAATAGAGGACTTTTTAGAAGCAAAAAGCCCAGACTTAAAGAAATATTAATGTTCCAAGAAACTGTCATTTGTTTTCATCTCTATGGTTAAACTAGGACTGCCACAGATACTACAGTGGCTAGGAGACTAAGCACCTTACCCTCAAAGTACAACAGTGTCTGTGCAGACCCTGGGTAGAGTTGATTGATTTTAGCAAGCACTCTCCACTCTTTCTTTCACTAGAGATTTGCACAACCCCTTCTTTTTGATGGGGATGTTCTTGAGTGAGTTCAGAACTTCCTGGAATTAAATGTTACATTGTTTGGTACATTCTCAGTTCACTTAGGTGCATGGCCCTTGGCAATCCTAAACTCATCTTAATTTAAAAATGAGTTGTAGGCGGGTGTGGTGGCACAAGCCTGTAACCCCATTTGGGAGGCTGAGACAGGAGGATTGCAGGTTAGTGGCTAGCCCAGAGTAACTTAGAGAAAGCCTGTTTAAAATTTAAAAAAATAAATAGGGCTGGGGTTGTAACTCAGAGGTAGAACACCCCTGGATTCAATTCCCAGTGCCATAAAATAAATAAAATAAAATGAGGTATAGCTTTGAAGCTTAGAATTATTGAAGTTTTCTCCAGGTTGTAAACATTTGTCAAAATACATTTTACCTCTATAATATGACATCTTATGTGATTGAAAAAAAAGCGAATTGAACTCATTCGGTTTATATTGTTTAGAGACTTTGGACTTAGAATTTCAAGCATAGTTATTATATTCTTCTCATAAATGTCTTTAAGTTTTAGTAGAAATCTTTTGATTGCCTGAATTTCTTACTTTAATTATTCATTTCCATTTGTAATTTCTATAGTCAATTTCACTTATTTTTGCCAGTTTTAATTTGTTTAAAGAGTAAACATTTCACTCCTCCCATTCATTATGAAATTTTGTGTTTTATGTGGTTTTAACAATCAGTTTCAATCATGTGACATCACAGCTATAGGTTATTGTTAGCCCCTGAGGGGACAGTTCCAGTTCCTTTGGCCACGAAGTCCCAGCGTTTTGGCTTTGGTTACTTGTCTGCCATTTGTTTCTTTCACTTCTGATAAATGTAGAAAGGATAAATCAAGCCAACAAAGGATTAAGAAGTCTGGCTCCTGGCACTCAGTAAAAGAGAGCCCTCCAAATCTGAACTGGCACCTTGCCGTACATAAGCTTAAAAATTGAGAGTTGTATAACTATATCACTTCAGAGTAGTCAATTTTGAGGTTAAGAAAAAGGACAACAAAATAATTCTCAAATTAATATTTTATACAAAAATGTTAATATTTAGCAACTCTGGCTGAATTTTTAAATGTAGCAAATTACTAAAGAAAATCCCAATTATACAGAATTTATTGTTTTTTTAATGTTTGGAGACAATGATAGAATATATATTTTTAAACAATTTTAAAGCTGTAATCCCTGCAGTTTGGGAGTCTGATGCAAAAGGATCACAAGTTCGAGGCTAGCCTTGGCACCTTAGCAAGACCCTATCTCAAAATAAAAAATATAAAGGGCAGGGGATGTAGCTCACTGGTAGAGCCTACCTCAGTTCAATCCCAGGTACCACACACACACACACACACACACACACACAAATACACTTTGATATGATCTAGATGAATATAATTATAAATTAGTGTACTGTCAATTTCAATTTGGGATAATCAGTAACTGTTTTTATATGCTCTGACATAATATCTAAAGTTGGACATGTCTTTGTTTTATAATTCAAGTATATTACATTAATGAAAATGAAATAAATGTTCTCGATTGCTATTTATATCACAGATAATACTTTTAATATAATGTGAAATGTTTCCAAAACAACATTTAGAAAGATAGCATTTTTAAATTGATGTTTCTTTCTGAGCCCCATTTGCTGCTTAATATTCCAAAGCAAATACAAATGAAATGGTGTAAACTGGCCATCTATCCAGACATTAAAAGTCCTAATATCCTTTGAAATTGGAGTTACATTATTTAATTTACATGTGAAATAAGTTGATAACCTATTGGTATTGAACACATGTGGTATTGACCTATTCTTTTTCTGGCAGACCCTTCCCTTCTAGCAAGACCCTATTATTTCCTAGAAGTTGAGCTAAATGCTAAAGACATTAACCTAGGAGAATAAGAGAAATTAAACCCAAAGTGTAACTATTACTGTATTTATTACTTCACTGACAAGTGATTTTAGAGAAGAGCCTACTATTTGTTTTTTTCCTATCAATGAGTAAATGTTGATATATTGTAATGGACATTAAAGTTTTTGTGATACATTTGAGCCATGGATCTATTGTATATACATGAGCAACATTACTCATACACTTTTTTTGTGTTCTGAGTGTGTACGTGCATGTGTGTGTGTGTGTGTGTGTGTGTGTGTGTGTGTGTGTGCATGTACATAAGCCAAGGATTCAGCCCAGTCTTTTGGTCCCTTGCACACATGCCAGCAAGCCCTTTGCCACTGCACTAGAATCTCCTACCAAGATGGCCTGACGTGCAGCACAAAGCATGCTCTGGACCATACTCTTGCTCTTAGGTCCTCTTTTTTTGTGTGTGTGGTACCGGGGATTGAACCCAGGGGCGTTCTACCTCCGCACTATACCCCCGGCCCTATTTTTTATACTTTATTTTGAAACCGGGTCTCACGAAGTTGTGGAGGGCCTCACTAAGTAGAGAGAGAGAGAGAGAGAGAGAGAGAGAGAGCTGAGGCTGGCCACGAACCCGGATCCTCCGGTCTCTGCCTCCCAAAGTACTGGGATTACAAGCGTGTGCTACCACGCCCGGCTGGTCCTCTTTTTTTTAATATCATATATTTTGAAATTATTTTTTGGGGGGACACTTCTGGGGATTGAACTCAGGGCCTTATGCAAGTTAGACATGCACTCTATCACTGAGCTATTCTCCCAGTTCCCCCTGAAGTTTTTTAATCTCTTTAAATAGACATTTAAATAATCTTATTTTATCTTAATTTTTAAATAATTTTATTAGTTCATTATAATTATACATCATATGAGGTTCAATGTGATAAAAACATACTGCACACAGCTCTTGGTATATTTCCTTCCACACCCCACCCTGCTCCCCCCCGCCCCTCCCTGCACATGTAGAGAAATTGGTAGTAATGCCTTCATATATTGCCATAGGATTATTTAATCTGTTTCTTTCCTTAATCCTCTTTTTCCCCTCCCTGACTGCCTCCCTCAATCCCTCCCATTATTCTACAGGTCTCTCTCCACATTAGAGTCTCATGTTTCTTTTCTCTCTAGCTTCCATTTATGAGAGAAAACATACAACCCTTGACTTTCTGAGACTTGCTGATCTCACTTAGTATATTATTCTCTAGTTTCATCCATTTTCCTGCAGATGACATAATTTTGTTCTTTACGGCTGAGTAGAATTCCCTTTCCTTTATCCATTCACGTGTTGGTAGACACCTAGATTTGGCTATTGTGAATTATGCTGCTATAAACATGAATATGCATATATCACTATAGTGTTATGATAACCAGAATTAGTATTTTTAGAATATAATACATATTAGAATATAAAATTTTATAAACAAAATTATAAAAAATGCTTATTTCATTAAAACAGCTGAGAGACCATTTTTCCATGATTAAAAGACAACTGGAAATCATTTGGATAAAAGTTTTTAAAAAATGCTTATTGAACCATGATGAAGGTGAAAAGTGAATACATATATAACATTTTATAGTTTTCTATTTGCATTAAAGTACTGTAAGTATTTTGACTCTACTATTAGCTAAAGATAGTATAATGCTATTCTTTTTTAAAATTTTGATAGAATCATTTTTCTTGAGAAAACAACAAAAATCCATCCCCCAAATGAAAAAGTTTTCCAGTCACACACACAACATGTGTAGGGGGAGATATCTATTCATCTAGCCTTGGCACGTCCATGTGGTTTTGGTAGGGTAATCTCCCCAAAACCTAAAATGGTACATATATGTGCATGTGAGATTTGCAATCCCAGCAACAATGTATTAGAGTTCCTACTTCTCTACATCCTCACCAGCATTTATTGTTGTTTGTGGTTTTAATGGTTGCCATTCTAATTGGGGTTAGGTGAAATCTCAGGGTAGTTTTGATTTGCATCTTTCTGATTGCTAATGATGTTGAACGTTTTTTCATACATTTATTTGCCATTTGTATTTTTTCTTTTGTGAAGTGTCTGTTTAGTTCACTTGCCTATTTTTTGATTGGGTTATTTGGTTTTTGGCAGTGAGTTTCTTGAGTTCTCGGTATATTTTAGATATTAGTCCTCTATCAGAGGAATAGCTGTCAAAAATCTTCTCCTGTTTTCTTGGCTCTCTGTTGAGGTTCTTGACAGTTTCCTTTGCTGTACAGAAGCTCTTCAGTTTAATGCAATCCCACGTATTGATCCTTATTTTAATTTCTTGTGCCTTTGGGGTATGTTTAGGAAGTTTTTACCCATGCCTAAGTGTTGAAGTGTTGGTCCTATGCCCTCTTCAAGTAGCTGCAAGGTCTCTCTCTGGTCTAATTTCCAGGTCTTTGATCCATCTTGAATTGACTCTTGTGCAGGGTGAGAAAGTGGGGTTTATTTCCATTTTTTCTGAATATGGATAACCAGTTTTGCTAACACCATTTGTTGAAGAGGCTGTCTTTTTTTCCAGTGTATGTTTTTGGCCCCTTTGTCAAAAACCAATTGGCCGTAAGTATGTGGATTTGTTTCTGGATCTTCTATTCTGCGCCATTGGTCTATGTGTCTTTTGTGCCAATACCATGCTGTTTTTATTACTATGGCTCTGTAGTATAGTTTGAAGTCAGGTATTGTGATGCCTCCTGCTGGTTCTTGTCAAAGTCAAACACTGTGCTGAGTGAGGGAAGGAGGGGAGGGGGAAGGAATAGGGTCAGAATTGAGGGAGGGCTCAGTGAGTGCTGTGTGCATGTATGCCTCTATCAACCTGAACTTCATCAAGATCTATGGTTACAATGCACCAATAAAAATAAATAAATAAATAGATAAATAAATAAATATAACCTGAACACAACTAACACATGGCCCTTCAATTGCATTCCTGACACTTATTCCAAAGAAGTAAAAATTTGTGTTCACATTAAAAAAAAGAAGATAGATCACTGCACTCATAGATACCAGTGGTCTTTTAATACAATTTTACTTAAACTTTACTTAATCCTAGTGATTCTATTTGGTTATTCATTCACTTGTTCAACACATATTGAATATCGGCTGTGTATGCTAGATGCTGGGGTATGGCAGTGAAGAAAACTGACGAAAAAGACCTTTGCGAAATGCTAAAATATTGCCCTATTCTTGTGAAGCTGACATTCTAGTGGGAGAAGAATTATGTTAGATTAATAGGTAAAGTATGTAGTAGGTTGAATGCAGTGAAAAAATAAAGCATAGAGTGGGAAGTTTAGCAATTGTTGGGATAGGTAGAGGTTGGAATTTTAGAGAGAGTGAGCAAGGAAGGCCTCAGTAAGGGAAGACCATGGAGCAAATGCCTGATGACAGGAGGGATCTAGCTATGTGACTGTCAGGAGACTGAGAATCCCAGGCTTTGTGGAATAGCAGAGGGAGAAGAGTGGGATAGAGGGAGAGTATCAGGAGTTGAGGTTAGAGGTGGAATAGGGTTCGAATTATGCACAGCCTGGAAGATCATAGTAATGGTCTATTTCAGTTTGAGTTATCTTGTGGTGATTACTCTGAACTGACCATGCTAGATTCCTGCTGTCCTTATCAACCTTCAAGGGTAAATAATGTAGACAGAGCCTACATTTATGACAAATTTAATGGAAAATGCTGAATATCTTTTAAGTTCTCCAGGCCCAAGAGTCTGTTTTGTTGTGTCAAGTGGACAAGGATGTGTGTATTTTTGCCTTTTTTCCTTCCCCTTCATAAATTTAAATAAACTTTTAAGGATGAAATCAATCTTCTACTTGCTAAATGCTCATTTTATAACCAGCAAAATTAATTACTTCTGAAAATCCATTATGCATTTTTCTTTTCCCATTTCTTCACCATATTTCTGGTCATATTTAATATCTCTTTTCTCATTTAGGTTCTCCTTTTTCCCTTTATAGGCTCTCAGATGCTATATAACATAAAACATCTTCACAGATTCATCGTGAGGGATTGTACTTTATATTAAGCATTGTATAGCTTCTTGTCATTGAAAATAATATTAGAAACTGTCATTATAACAAGATTTTGTGTATGTGGGACTTTCCTTTTCATTATTTTCTCTCGTTTACCTTTTCTGTAAAAACCGAAGGAGATTGTCATTGGTACTATTTATAGGTATACATTTCAGTTCCAGAGAAAATAGGATTCAGTATCTGACACAGCTGTGCCTGAGACTGAGCACCTAATAAATATACCTAGAAAATGTAGTCTTTGCTTGAAAGAATAAATTTTCCCACACTCTTCTGTGTCAAACTTGAGAAAACATCTACCTTCAAAATGGAAGGTTTTACACAGCAAAGTAAAAGTAATTAAAGCGACTTTCTATTAGCTTTTTAAAATTTTCATACAATAAAAATTATACATATTAAATATTTTCAAGTTAATACCTGTTTTTAAACTTTTTCCTTCTCTTACATGCTAATCTATGCTAGTATGGGGAACATTTTCCAGATAACTGACTGATAAAGACTTCCAAATGAATTTATGAGTTTTTTTTTTTTGTGTGTGGTACTGGGAATTGAACCCGGAGGCATTCTACCTCCGAGCTACACTCCCAGACTGATTTATTTCTTATTTGGAAATGGGGTCTCACTAGGTTGCTGAGAGCCTCACTAAATTGCTGAGGCTGTCCTTGAACCTGCAATCCTCCTGTCTCAGCCTCCCAAGTACTAGGATTACAAGCGTGTGCCAACACGCCTGGCTTTAAATTTATCTTATAAAATGATATTTGCTACCTCAGCAAGTGGTGGAATTTCTATATTTTATTTCTTGGCTCCTATAAATTAAGGAAGAAATGCTTCCCATAATTAACAACTATAATCTCATGTCATTTGTTGAATAGGATAAAAGACTCAGATACATATATTTTTGAAATTTTTTACATCTTTAAAAGTGCTTTCTTGGCCAGGCGTGATGGCACACGCCTGTAATCCCAGTACTTGGGAGGCTGAGACAGGAGGATCACAGGTTCGAGGACACCCTCAGCAAATTAGTGAGGCTCTCATCAACTTAGCGAGACCATGTTTCCAAATAAAAACTAAAACAGGGCTGGGGGTATAGCCCAGAGGTAGAATGCCCCTGGGTTCCATCCCCAGTGCCACAAAAGGGGGGGGGGCTTTTGAAAAATATTTTTTTACGTAGGTAATAGTATATGACAAAACTTACAAATATTTTCTCATTGAAATTATTTACTTTTAAGAGTCAAATTTATATTCTTAAACTCTTTCTTAATTTAGTAGAATTTCTAAACTAATGAGGTTGTAATTTTTTGGAATTTAGTTATTTTAAAATAGTCTCAACTAGTTTTGATAAAAATTCATAAACCCAGGAAATGCAATGATTGATTTATTTTTTATTGGAAGCACATGTATTGCCCTGCATTTAAGTAACATTGAAATTCAGAAGTACACATTTTCTTGAAGACTTTCCATTCTTTACAAACTTTTCTTGGTTTAATTACTTACTTGATACTTATTGAATGCCAGCTATGTTTCATGCAAAAAGCATTGGTGAAGAATATAGCTGTAATCTTTTTCCTCAAAGAATTGTAGTGTAGTAGGAGAAATGCATATTTAACAATTATTACAAATAAATTATCATTCAAATTTTGCTATGAGAAGAAGAGTACTGTACAGAGAGATGGTACTAGGTGGCACCGAACTTATTTTACGGGCTTCAAGAAACATCTGTAGGAAAAGATGCCATCTGCATTAGGATCTGAAAGATAAAAAGAATCCACCTTTGCCCAGGGCTGGGGAAGGACACGGAGAAGCTCCAGGGTGGGAACAGGCTTTTGTGTTGGAGGAGAAAGAAGCTGAGTTGAATGACTGAGGCACAGTGAGCCTGGGAGAGATGGGCATGGCTGAGGTTGGCGAGGTAAGAGGGATGGAGTGATGCTGCACCTTTGAGGTCAGGGTGAGCAATCTGGTTTTACTCTGAATGCAATTGTGGTTTAATCCATGGAATGACTTTTTAAAATGTGATTGTTTACAAAGGGAACACAATAAAAAGCCATCTATCAGTCCTTAACCCCATTCTTCTTGGTTTCTTTTTTTAGGGACAGTTGTTCTTACTATCTCTTTGTGGGACTTTATTATTATTGTCGCATACTTTTGTTGGTTTAATTTTGGTTTTAACCTTTTAGAGCTTTTCTATGCCAATAAGAACATATATACATATCATTTTACTTCATAACACAAATGATAGCTTACCATAACATGACTCTACCCTTTGTATTTTTATTTTTACTTAAAAAATGTCTTGCTGTTCTTTCACATTAGTATATATAGATTTAATTTATTATTTAATAACTACATAGTTCCCAGTTCCCACTTATGCCCTACTTGATAATTATGTTTTTATAGTCATGTACTACCACAAAGAGTACTTTAGTAAAGTTTTTTGTATATCTCTCTTTGCTCTCATGTAAAGAACCTTTTAGATTAAATGCTGCTCTCTTGAGTAAGTAAATATGGTACAGGAATGAATCGTGAATATTCTCTAGATTTTATACCTCTAGAACAACAAACATTTTAGGCAATATTAGATTCTAACTGAAGAGATTTCTAGAAAAAAACAACGACTACCCGTGGAGCTTGTGCTTCCTGAAGCTTTTACAGTATCGTGTGTAAAAACAGATACATATATGAGTTTGTAAATGACCAATCAACTTCTATATCCAGTTATGAATGTAATAGAGATTTAACTCTATGAATATCAGAAAATATTCTCTCTTACCTCTATGTAATTTTCCCTTTGACCAAATTTATTTCATCCCAGAGTACTTGATAATGGAGTCAGGATTTCTTAAGAAAATTGAGAAAGTCCAGTGGGGAAAAATAGCCCCTCCCAAAGCATTTGCATCTACTCAGTTGTCATGTGTGATGCTCTGTTGTTACCCACTTTAACACTTACAAAAAGAAATACTCAGTGAATTAAAAATGCACTAAAATTCTTACTTGAAAGGTGGCATATTTGTGAGTGCCTTTTTTGAGTGTGAATATGACTACCATGGCTTAGGAGCCATGCATGGGTTTAAGTTCCCATTCTATTACTTACAGCCATGTGACTTTAGGCATGTTCTTTAATCTCTTTTTTAACATCTTTACTTATAAAATGGGGAAAGAAAATAATGTTCAAAGAATTAAATGAAAGAATATATGTAAACAATGTGGCACCATTCTTAACATATTTCAAATTCTTAGTATATATTAGCTGCTGCTAAATTAATGTGAGCTGAGGAATAGCATTAAGTATAGATTGAATTTTCAGTTCAGTGAGCTATTAGATCCCTATAGTACACAGATAACTCAGAGTAAATTATATTCTGCTTTTTAAAAACTGTCAATATTTTCAAAGCATTAATAGTCACCCATTTTGTCTTAGGTTGTTTAGTCAAAGTGTTAAATAACTAAAAATAAATTTAAAGACATTGTTTCTTTCTCTTCCTATCCTACTAGAGCATTACCAAACAGAAAGGGCACTGTTACCATATAGATTAGTACATTTTTCTTGCTACTTGAAAATATAAAAAACTTGCAAATATAAAATAAAGATTCTAGGGAAAAATTACACAAACATAGTAGAATTACAAACAGCAGCTTTCAGCAGACCAAATATTTTATCGAAAATTGGTCATAAACATAGAAGAAAATATTTTTCTTAGGTAGCAGGAATGGATTTGGAAGGCAGTTAGTTGAAACAAAATCACAGTTCACAGGCTCAGAAATTCATAGCAGGAAATAGACAAATCAAGGTTAGAGGAGGAACGGATAGCGAATAGGTGGTTTGGAGGACAAGAGATCTTGAGAGAGCTCGAAAACATCAGAGTTGTATAAGAATGAACTGAATAAAAATTTCTGAAATGTGCTGGATGTGTCGGAAACCAACTTATGTAAGACAGGGTTAAATGATAAAATTGTTAGCTGAACTGTCTTCACCCCTGAGTACACTGAAGATAGATTTACGAACAGTTTAATTTTAACAGTTGAGGTGGGAAATGATTAAACTTATGAAGAGTAGTTTTGAGTCCAAGTTAGGATGGGTTCTGGCAGTGTTCCAGGTAAAATGACAAGGTGGTTGCCAAGAGGAGGGAAGATGTTGATGTCAGTGATCTTTCAATATGTCCTTGTAGTCCCAAGATAATATTGAGGGAGGTTATGTATGGAACCTGTTTCAGAAAGATGAGCCATAGGGTGTTTTTTTTGTTTGTTTTCTGTTTGAATGCTGCCTAAATATAAGTAAAAATTTCAAATGTGGTAGGAGAAAGATTTGATCTCTCAATTTATTTTTTAGATATCTATAATTTTAAGTATAGAGTGAACATTAAAGTTGTTTTATCTATTCCACTGGCAGGCATTAACTTAGGCTATTCAACAATTTAAGGCCATACTTGTATAGTTTTTTACAGTAGCTCACATTAAACCTCAGGATTTGCATATTCTCCTTGTTAAGTGTAAATCGGGTTTACTGTCAGTCAATCTCTGTGTTCTTCTTTGTCAATGTCAGGTGATACCATTTTCATCAGAAAGATGGAGTTTTTATCTCCTTAAACATATGCCCCCTGAAGCAGATATAGCTTTTAAGTAAAGCTGGGAAAAGACTGTTTTCGAAATGAGAAAAAAGAATATAGCAAACATTTTACTAGAGCATATAAATGGAGGAACAAAAGACATACCACACTTTTTCAGACTTAAGGAAGGTCTATCTACTTCAGTCTAGTTTATTGGAGAGTTTAACTAAATATGTTAACTATATGTTAAATATGAAGATGAGTGTGCATAATTCCCCTAGAAGATACTTAACTTTGTAAATATTAATGAAAGAGAAGACATGGAATTTAGGGGTTCCCTGTAATGAACAAAATGATAATGGATAGTTATAGAATTTTATATATATATATATTATATATATATATATTTTATATATATATATTTTATATATATATATATATATATATATATTGCACTTTATTGCTAGACATTTAATGATAAGGAAAAACAAGTATGGACAGATTAAATGAAGTACAAGGTCACTCTGTTGGTGAGTTGCAGAGAAGAAATTTGACTCTGGACTCTTAGTTTCTATGACATAGCCTCAATATTTGGGAAAGATACACAGTAGAGAAATAGTAAATTAATTAAAAAATCACAATATAGGTAAGTGTTTCTGTATTATTTAGAGAAAAGGAAAGATTTAGAAATATGAGAAGGAACAAATAATTCAAGACAATTTCAGGATTATTTGTAGTGGAGGAGAGACTTTTTTATTATATTCATTTATTGGTGCATTATAATTATACGTTTTGATACACATCAGGGTAGCAGCATCATACATGCACACATTGCTCATTTAGCCTTCCCTCAAGTCCCACCCTATTCCCTCCCCCCT
>PVJS01059056.1:0-11614 GCA_004027185.1 Glis glis | reverse complement strand
TCTCTCTCTCTCTCTATCTAGTGAGGCCCTCCACAACTTTGTGAGACCCGGTTTCAAAATAAAGTATAAAAAATAGGGCCGGGGGTGTAGCGCGGAGGTAGAACGCCCCTGGGTTCAATCCCCGGTACCACAAAAAAAAAAGAAAAGTAAATATTAACACAGGAGGAATCAGGAACACAAGCTGGGGGTGGGGGTGGGGGAGGCTGGAACTGGAATATGTGAACTAGAAGAGAAAATGAGCCGGGCATGGTGGCGCACACTTGTAATCCCAGTACTTGGGAGGCTGAGACAGGAGGATCGCAGGTTCAAGGCCGGCCTCAGCTACTTAGTGAGACCCTGTTTCCAAATAAAAAAGAAAATCAACTGAGGGTGTGGCTCAGAAGTAGAATGCCCCTGGGTTCATTCCCCGGTACCACAAAAAGATAAAAATAAAGGAAAGAAGGAAGGAAAATAAAAGAGAAGACAGGACAGGACCCAGAAGAGGAAATGGTAACCAGAAGCAGAAACAGACTGGGGAAGAAAGCTGGAACCAGAAGACTTGAGCCAGAAGACCAATGACTGAGGGAAGCCAAAGATGTGAACCGGAAAAGAAAACGGCAATCAGACAGGACCCAGAAGAGGAAACTAGAATGAGAAGAGGAGGGGAGAACCAGAAGACAAACAGGAACCGGGAAGAGGAGACAGGATTCAGAAGACATGGACCGGAAGTTAAAACAGAAACCAAAAGGGAAACAGGAATCTTAAGGCAGAACCCAGAAGGGGAAATGGGAAGCGGAAGAGGTAACAGGGACCAGGGAAGAGAAAACTGGAACTGGAGGAGGAAACAGAATCAGAAGACGGGACCCGGAAGAGGAAATGGGAACTAGTAGAGGAAAGGATTCCAGCAAAGCACACATAATCATCGTTGGTTTAATCAGCGACACAGAGGTGATCCTAGCCCTGCATTCTGCCCCCACCATGCCACATCTGTCCCCTCCACCAACACCCTGCAGTGCTGGGGATGGAAGTCAGGGCCTCACACATGCTAGGGAAGTGCTCTGCCACCGAACTACATCCCCAGCCCTTTATTCATCATGAGAGAGGGTTTCACTAAGTTGCCCAGGCTGGACTCAAACTTGCATCCTCCGGCCTCAGCCTCCCAAGTAGCTGGGATTCCAGGTGTGCACCTCTGTGCCCAACACTACCTAAAGTTTCCGACATCCAAGGCTCACGGATGGGTTATAATTCCTCTTGGAACTAGACCCAAAACATCTGTTCACTTTAGCTTGCTTGGACCCCCACCGGACTTTGAGTGTGGGTAACCTGGAGAGGGCCCGTCCAAGTCTCTCCTAGAAGGAAGTATGCTGCTCCGGCTGCTGGGAGTGCTGCCCGCAGAGGCTGCTAGATTCCTCGGGCTTGGCGCCGCCGTGAGGGCCACCTCACAGTCGCCAATAAGTGACCACAGCAGGGACCTGTAGGCCGAGCTGTACCAGTCCTCCATAGCTGAACCCACAGGCCATATACACACCAGAGCTCCATGCACTGTTAGCTGGGACTTTATACGGCCCTGCACTATAGTTCTAGATTATTCTTCCTTGCTCAGTCCTTCTTCCACATCCTCCCTTCTACAAGTATGGATTCCTCATAGATATGCGACAGGCCCAACCTGGCTTTCAACTCTAAGTCTTTCTACTTTTCCACTGAGAATTGGCCAGCTAGGCTTGCCCCATTCTAATAGATCCCAGGACAGTCTTTCCTTTTCTTGAGGGGACAAAAGGGAGAGGAAGATATCTTGGATTGAGTCCTCTGTTCCCTTTTTAAAAAATGGACTACACATTCTGAGTCCACTTCTCATCCATCTTTTTTTTTTTTTTTTTTTTTGCGGTACTGGGGATTGAACCCAGGGGCATTTTACCTCTGAGCTCCACCCCCGGCCCTATTTTTTATTCTTTATTTTGAAACAGGGTCTAACTAAGTTGCGGAGGGCCTCACTAAGTAGCTGAGGCTGGCCCCGAACCTGCAATCCTCCTGTCTCCGCCTCCCAAGTACAGGGATTACAAGCGTGCACCACCATGCCCGGCTTACTCTTTCTGTTGATAGAGGGTCTTGCTAGGTTGTTGAGAGTTACTAAATTGTTGAGGCTGTCCTTAAACCTGTGATCCTCCTGTCTCAGTCTCCAAATTACTAGGATTACAGGCATGCATCACCCCACCTGGCCAAAAATTTATTTTATGATTTTCATTTTATTGAGGCCATTTCCTAGGATGACTAAAGGAAACACATGCTTTCTTGGTTAAGATTTTTCTGCTTACAGAATAGTGCAATTTTTGTGTGTGCGTGTGGTACTGGGGATTGAACCCAGGGGCATTCCACCTCCGAGCTACACCCCCAGCCCTATTTTTTATTCTTTATTTTGAAACAGGTTCTCACTAAATTGCAGAGGGCCTCACTAAGTAGCTGAGGCTGGCCCCGAACCTGGATCCTCCGGTCTCCGCCTCCCAAGTACTGAGATTACAAGCGTGCGACACCACGCCCGGCATCACTTCTCATCCATCTCTGAATTCCTTACAGTAACTACACCAGGACTTCCATTTATTCTTTCAACAAATATTTACTGAGTCCCTATTATGTGCCAGTCACTCTTACCAGCACCAATAAGAGCTACTCTTCTCAGAAGACTGACTCAGCCAGCTAGCTAATTTACATGAAATTAAAAATGCATTCCAAGCCAGGCGTGGTGGCGCACACTTGTAATCCCAGTACTTGGGAGGCTGAGACAGGAGGAGCACAGGTTCGAGACCAGCCTCAGCAACTTAGCAAGACCCTCAGCAACTTAGTGAGACCCTGTTTGGAAAAAAAAAAGATAACATAAGGCTGGAGGGGTAACTCAGAGGTAGAATACCCTTGGTGTCAATCCCCATTAGAACAACAAAATACCTTCCACATTGGAGATGCAGTCCCATGGTAGAGTACACACTACATGCATGAGGTCCTGGGTCAGATCCCCAGCACCACAAAAATAAAATAAAATAAAATGCCTTCCCCTTTGGGTTCTTCTGCCTCCCTTAGCTTTCTCCTCTACTAATACACTCAGGAAAGAAGATACGAAAACAGAGCTAAAATGCCCAGCCCTCCCGAGGTGCCCAAGGAGCCCACGACTTTCCGCCTTACTGTCTATTTTCAGCACAGAGGCCACTGACTTAGCCCTGGAAAGATTTCTGACATTTGTCAAGGGGCTAAATCCCTATGGCTGAACTTCACGTACTCCCGGCTCCCTGACAAGAAGGGCAGCAATCAGGAATGTTGTGAATGCGGAGGCTTAAAAATGCCATCTGAAAAATGAGGTTAGGAGAGAGGTCTGCTTGGGCTGTTGAGAGGTTGGATTCTAACCCAAACCTTTCTCCATCTCCAGGGCTTAAAGTGCGACTCTATTTTTGCTTGGGATAATTACTTCCTGGCTACCCTGGAGGCTCGCTGACCGACTTGGTGCTCTTGGTTTTTAAGTCAGATGGTGGCTTTAAAGTATGTCAGTCCAGAAGCCGGGCGTGGTGGCACACGCTTGTAATCCCAGTACTTTGGGAGGTGGAGACCGGAGGATCCGGGTTCACAGCCAGCCTCAGCTCTCTCTCTCTCTCTCTCTCTACTTAGTGAGGCCCTCCGCAACTTCGTGAGACCCGGTTTCAAAATAAAGTATAAAAAAATAGGGCCGGGGGTGTAGCGTGGAGGTAGAACACCCCTGGGTTCAATCCCCGGTACCGCAAAAAAAAAAAAAAAAAGTATGTCAGTCCAGGGCTAGAGATCACAAGGATCCTATACCCAGTGGCTGGACTTTTCCAGTAGCCACCGGGAAGGATGCAACAGGCAGTCTTCTTCCTCCTGATGATCCACTTACAAGGCAAAATAAATAGACTGTGCAGATTAAACATGTCAGATTTGTAATAGGCCTGTCAAAAGGGGGGGAGATAGAAATCTGCAAGAAAAAATTCTTTGAAAGGACAAAATGAGGAAGGAAAGAGGCTATTGAATAAGAGCCTGCCGGGTGTGGTGGCGCACGCTTGTAATCCCAGTACTTGGGAGGCCGAGACAGGAGGATTGCAGGTTCGAGGCCAGTCTCAGCTACTTAGTGAGGCCCTCTGCAACTTAGTGAGACCCTGTTTCAAAATAAAGAATAACAAATAGGGCTGGGGGTGGAGCTCAGAGGTAGAATGCCCCTGGGTTCAATCCCAAGTGCCACAAAAATAAAATAAAATAAAATAAAATAAAATAAAAACTAAGAGCCTTCTGTAAGTTAGGCATAGTGTTTGGGAGGGTTGTATGTGTGTGTGTGTGTGTGTGTGTGTGTGTGTGTGTATGTGTTACTGAGAACGGAACCCAGGGGCATTCTACCTCTAAGCTATGCCCCCAGCCCAATTTCATTTTTTATTTTTGAAACAGGGTCTCACTAAGTTGCTGAGACTGGCCTTGAACCTGCGATCCTCCTGTTTCAGCCTCCCAAGCACTGGGCTCAGAGGTGAGCGTTACCACGCCCAGCTCTGTTTGGGTCTTTACATAGATTATTTCCTGCCGTTTCATTTTCCTTCCAATCACTTATGGTTTGTCACTCGCCGTTTATTTTACAAATGAAGATGGCCATTGAGTTCTTTTGCAAGGGCCTAGGAATTGATTTTGGATACGACATGTCACCTGCACACAGCCAGACTCACCTCTGCAGGACAGTGGAGTCGGGGCCCTCAGGGTGTCTCCAGTTGGCCCCTTTGACAGGTAACCACCAGGGAGCAGCTGCAACCTGAAAGCGACCAAAACCAGGCTGATGTTAGCTGCGCTGGCTCTAGAAAACCAAAGACTTAGAGAGAAATAAATCTTTAACAAAAAAGTATTCATTCATATTATAAAACATCACAGTGATCACAGAAATACGAATTTAAGTAGTATGTATCTCTCATAATTTTTTTTTTTTGGTACTGGGGATTGAATCCAGAGGCATTCTACCTTCGAGCTACACCCCCAGCCCGATTTTTTTTTTTATTTCGTATTTGGAAACAGGGTCTCGCTAGGTTGATGAGAGTCTCACTACTTGCTGAGGCTGTCCTTGAACCTGTGATCCTTCTGTCTCAGCCTCCCAAAGTATTGGGATCACAGGCGTGCGCCACCACACCCAGCCTCTAAGAATTTTTAAAAAATGCACTGAGCCAGGCATGGTGGCACATACCTATAACCTATAATCCCAGTACTTGGGAGGCTGAGACAGGAGGATCGCAGGTTCATGGCCAGCCTTGGCAACTTAGCAAGGCCTTCAGCAACTTAGAAAGACCCTGTTTCCAAATAAAAAGTAAAATAGGAAGCTGGGCATGGTGACATACACCTGTAATCCCAGTACTTGGGAGGCTGAGCCAGGAGGATCACAGGTTCATGGCCAGCCTCAGCAACACACAGTAAGACTCTCAGCAACTTAGCAAGACCCTGTTTCAAAATAAAAAATAAAATGGGGCCAGGGATATAGCTCAGAGGTTCAATCCCCAGCACCACAAATAAAACGAAATAAAATAAAAAGGTGCACTGTTAGCTAATCTTCTAAAAATTGAGAGACACAGGTAATCCATCTATCTATCTATCTATCTATCTATCATCTATCATCTATTTACCTATCTATCTATCTGTCATACTAGGGATAGAACCCAAGGGGCATTCTACCTCTGAGCTATAACCCCAACCCTATTTTTTTGAAATAGGGTCTCACTAAATTGTGGAGGGCTTCGCTAAATTGCTGAGGCTGGTCTCAAACCTGTGATTCTCCTGTCTCAGCCTCCCAAATACTGGGATCACAAGCATGCGCCACCATGCCCGGTGTTCTACTTCTCCTGTTTAAAAGACAGGGAAATAGTTAAATTACAATTAAGTGCATGGGCTTAAGGTCAACCAGGAGCTCAGAGACCAAGGTGAATCAGAGAAAAATGGAGTATGTTTCTAAGAGACCCTGGTTTCATTTCCAGCCCAAGCTGAATAACTTTGGGCGAGTTTGCTCCTTGTCTGGCCCTCATCTGTGAAATGGGGTCGCCTAACTCAGAATACAGAGGAGGCAGCCAGGCGTGGTGGTGCACATTGTCATCCCAGTACTTGGGAGGCTGAGACCAGAGGATCCGGGTTCACAGCCAGCCTCAGCTACTTAGTGAGGCCCTCCGCAACTTAGTGAGACCCTGTTTCCAAATAAAGAATAAAAATAGGGCTGAGGGTGTAGTTCGGAGGTAAAATGCCCCTGGGTTCAATCCCCAGTACCGCAAAAAAAAAAGTAATAATAATAATAACAATAATAATAATAATAATAATACAGGGGAAGTCAAATTTGCAAAGTGTTCAGCAAACTGTTAACCCTTACTTTATGGTTGTATGAATCATGTTAACCACAATAAAAACAGCAAGGGGTCCTCAGTTAGGGAATGACTAGCCTTGGAGCTAGTCAAAACTAGATTTGAGCCACAGCTTTGCTGTTCACAATGTGACCCTTGAAATTTTTTTAATTTTTTTTATTTTTAGTGTGTATGTGTGTGTATGTATGTATGTGTGTGTGTGTGTGTGTGTGTGTGAGAGAGAGAGAGAGAGAGAAAGAGAGAGAGATACACCCCCCACCCTATTTTATTTTTATTTTTATTTATTTATTTATTTATTTATTTATTTATTTATTTATTGCGGTACTGGGGATTGAACCCAGGGGCATTCTACCTCCGCGCTACACCCCCGGCCCTATTTTTTATACTTTATTTTGAAACCAGGTCTCACGAAGTTGTGGAGGGCCTCACTAAGGAGAGAGAGAGAGAGAGAAAGAAAGAGAGAGAGAGAGAGAGAGAGAGAGAGAGACAGGGAGAGAGAAAGAGAGCTGAGGTTGGCTGGGAACCCGGATCCTCCGGTCTCCGCCTCCCAAAGTACTGGGATTACAAGCGTGCGCCACCACGCCCGGTTTTATTTTTATTTTTGAAACAGGACCTCACTAGGTTGCTGAGAGTCTCACTACTTGCTGAGGCTGTCCTCAAACCTGCGATCCTCCTGTCTCAGCCTCCCAAGGGCGGGATTACAAGCTTGCGCTACCACACCCTGCTTCAAAACATCTTGAAGCACTCAACGTCTGGGTTCTCATTTGTAGCTAGAGACAGCAACAGCCCAACATCCCGAGTTACTACACGGAGGAAACATGGCAAGAAGGGCTTAGGACGATGCCCTTAGCTGCTTCGGGTAATGACTTAACAACAGTCCAGGAAGCAGTGTCACCATGCGTGTCCCCACGACAACCTGGAATGAGAGGCACAAAAAATAACCACCACTGTTAATACTAAGTAAGGAACAGAAGTTTGCAAATGATTCTAATAAAAACTGGAGCAGATGCAAGGTTATTCCCATGACAATGGCGTTCTCAATCAACTGCATCCTTCTGGGATTGGTTTTGGGTTTTTTTTTGTTTTGTTTTGTTTTGTTTTGTTTTGCGCTACTGGGGATTGAACCCAGGGCCATTCTACCTCTGAGCTACACCCCCATCCATTTTTTTTTTTTTTTTTGCGGTACCAGGGATTGAACCCAGGGGCATTCTACCTCGGAGCTACACCCCCAGTCCTATTTTTTATTGTTTATTTTGAAACCGGGTCTCACGAAGTTGCGGAGGGCCTCACTAAGTACCTGAGGCTGGCCACGAACCCGGATCCTCCCGTCTCGGCCTCCCAGGTACTGGGATTACAAGTGTGCGCCACCACGCCCAGCCTTTTATTTTTGATTTTGAAACAGGGTCTCGCTACATTACTGAGAGCCTCACTAAATTGCTGAGGCTGTCCTTGAACCTGTGATCTTCCGGTCTCAGCCTCCCCAGTACTGGGATTCCAGGCGTGTGCCACCACACCCGGCTCCTGGGCAGGTTTGAGTAGAAGTGAGAGGCAGCTGCGTCCCCAGTAACAGCAACAGCAAACAGCACAAACACCAAACCCCATTCTTGTTCATCCTTTTATCACGTCAACACAATCCAAAGAGTCAAGGTGTCTCAGTTAGAACGTGGTGGAAAAAGTCCAAATTTTTGCTATTTCAACAACAACAAAAAAGGCATTATGTCCTTAAACGACATCTCTGCAAGGCGTCTTCTTTTTGCAGAAAGCAGGCGGGGTGAAAGGCAAGATGGTGTCTATGTCATCTGTGGCACCGCAGAAACTAATCTGGGGACGTTCTCATTGACTGGACTGCTTGATGTGTAGATGCAGTGACAGGTAATTCACTGCATGTCAAGAAAAGATGCGCACAGAAATGTCAGGCCATCCTACTTTTGTGGGGTTTTTTTGTGTTGTTTTTGTGGTACTGGGGATTGAACTCAGAAGCATTCCACCTCCAAGCTCCACCCCCAACCCTATTTTTTATTTTGAAACAGGGTCTCTCTAAGTTGCCGAGAGTCTGAGTTGCTGAGGCTGGCTTAGAACCGTGAACCTCCTGCCTCAGTCTCCCAAATACTGGGATGACAGGTGACACCACCATACCTGGCTAATATAATTAATTCTTTTTTTTTTGCGGTACCGGGGATTGAACCCAGGGGCATTCTACCTCCAAGCTACACCTCCGGCCCTATTTTTTATACTTTATTTTGAAACCAGGTCTCACAAAGTTGCAGAGGGCCTCACTAAGTAGCTGAGGCTGGCCGCGAACCCGGATCCTCCGGTCTCCGCCTCCCAAGTACTGGGATTACAAGCATGCACCATCACGCCTGGCTTATAATTAATTCTTTAATTGCAAAAGATAAGGGTACAAAGTGTGAACCTAGTCACCTTATTTTCCTTCAAAAATGTCTCCAACAGCTCAAATTTGTGGGTCCACGTGCCACCTCATACACATCGGTGTTACAGTTTCTGACTTCATTTCTAACACACACACACACACACACACACACACCCATACCCTTTCACTCATTTTAGATATCTGCTTCTCATTATGCCTGTATTTCTTTCTTTTCTGGAATTTCTCACATCACTTTAGCAACTCACCCCAAACAAACTATTAGCTTACAAGTCTTAAAGTCACAGAGCAGCCGGGCATGGTGGCGCACGCTTGTAATCCTAGTACTTGGGAGGCTGAGACAGGAGGATCACAGGTTCGATGACAGCCTCAGCAATTTAGTGAGGCTCTCAGCAACCTAGTGAGACCCTGTTTCCAAATAAGAAACACAAACGGTCTGGGGGTATAGCTCAGAGGTAGAATGCCTCTGGGTTTAATTCCCAGTACCACACACATATACACACACACAAAGTCACAGACTTATGCAACAATCGCCAATCTCAGCGATACGCACAGAGAAACAGGACGCACTGTGGCTAGACCTTGGGAAGAGGACACCATGCCAACCCAGGGCTTGGCCAGGGGCCACAACCTAGTTTTTTGATACAAAACAGGTAGGGCCTCATTTATGCTAGGTAAGGTGCCCTTGGAAAGCCAAGACACGTTCTGGCCAAGTTTATGGCAAGTCGCACCCAAAGTCACCAGCTAGCTTCCTTTAACGAGTGTCATTGTTTCTTAATTCAAGACTTTTTAAAATTTGCTTTTTAACTTTTTATACTGTGAGTGTGTGTGTGTGTGTGTGTGTGTGTGTGTGTGTGTGTGCATGTGTGTATGTGTGTTACTGAAGATTGAACCCAGGGGCATTCTACCTCTGAGCCACACCCCCAGCCTTATTTATTTATTTATTTATTTATTTATTTATTTATTTTTGTAGTACTAGGGATTGAACCCAGGGGCATTCCACCTCCAAGCTACATCCCCAGCCCTATTTTTTATTCTTTATTTTGAAACGTCTCACTAAGTTGCAGAGGGCCTAAGTAGCTGAGGCTGGCCGCGAACCCGGATCCTCCGGTCTCAGCCTCCCAAGTACTGGGATTACAAGCATGTGCCACCACGCCCCGCTTAAAATAAACAACTTTTGAGAGTTACATATTAGCCAGTTTATCAAGGTTATATTGCAAATGATGCCATTCCTAATTCGCCAGCGTGCGGGTGTGTGAGTGTGTGTGTGTTACTGGGGATTGAACCCAGGGGCATTCTACTTCTGAGCTACACCCCCAGCCCTATTTTAACGTTTCTTTTGAAATAGGGTCTCACTGAGTTGCTGAGGATCTTGCTAAGTTATTAAGGCTGGCCTCAAACCTGCAATCCTCCCGTCTCAGTCTCCCAAACACTAGGATTACAGGCATTGGCCACCATGCCCAGCTCTAATTCCTTTTCTTTAATAGGAACAATGGTCACGTATGTTGTTTATAGAGCAGAAACAGCAACACAGTAGACTGGCACATACGATCAAACTCCTTCTAAAAAGAGAAAAGTTTCGTGGATGTGGTTGTCCACCTCCACATTTCCTGCCTAAACAAGACAACCTCCAGAGTTACGGCACTCCCTCAGATCCACGGGAAGAGGGACTTTGACGTGACCTATTTCCAGTCAACCGTTTCCATGGCAACTGCCCTGGGTTTAAGTTGAAACAGCTGGACCCGCCAGACAGTGACCAATTACGATGTAAATAGGATCCCTGTGAGCACGGCTGTCCCCTGGAGAAATGGAACTCAGAGAGCAAAGCCAGTGTTTCCCACCTCTCCCAGGGGACCTGTGCAGAACTGTAGTAACAGCTTAAAGAGGAAAGGGGACGGCAGAGAAGGTGTCTATCCTGCCAGAGGGTGAAAATTCGCTTCTTTGTTTTGTTTTGTTCTGTGTGTGCTACTGGAGATTGAAACCAGGGGCATTCTACCTCCGAGCTACACCCCCAGCCCTATTTTATTTTATTTTGAAACAGGGTCTCACTAAGTTGCAGAGGGCCTCGCTAAGTTGTTGAGATTGGCCTCAAACCTGCGCTCCTCCTGTCCCAGCCTCCCAAGTACTGGGATTACAGGAGTGCGCCACCACGCCTGGCTCTAAATTATGCTTCTTATACACACGCGGCCCAGAATAAAATCGACACAGGAAGAAGACAGAGCACGGTGTAATTATGCATATCCCAGTGTAAATATGTCAGGTTCACAATTTTACAACTGTTCTCTTAAAAATTCAATGCACTGAGACAAGCAAATTAAAAAGATGGACGTTTCTTGAAATGTAGTGTAAATATGACAGTTACCCCTATAAAAAAACAGCCTGGGAGAAATTTTCAACTGGCAACAATGAACAATGAGAAATTGCAGGTCTATTCAAATTCATGAAGTATAAATAAAACTGGAGGAGAATCTAACAACTGAAAGAATCAAATGAGACAGAGAATACACGGTGAGTAAAAAAATCTTTTTCTTTAGCAACCAGAACAAATGGGGAAAGTTAGAGAATGAGTCTTAAATAAAGGGCAAAAACAGCTGGGCGTGGTGGCGCACGCCTGTAATCCCAGTAGTTGGGAGGCTGAGATGGGAGGATCGCACATTCGTGGCCAGCCTCAGCTACTTAGTGAGGCCCTCCGCAACTTAGTGAGACCCTGTTTCAAATTAAAAAATAAAATAGGGAGCCGGGCGTGGTGGCACACGCTTGTAATCCCAGTACTTTGGGAGGCGGAGACCGGAGGATCCGGGTTCGCTGCCAGTCTCAGCTCACTCTCTCTCTCTCTCTCCCTGTCTCTGTCTCTCTCTCTCTCTCTCTCTCTCTCTCTCTC
>PVJS01059055.1:0-11614 GCA_004027185.1 Glis glis | reverse complement strand
GGGCCTCACTAAGTAGAGAGAGAGAGAGAGAGAGAGAGAGAGCTGAGGCTGGCTGCGAACCCGGATCCTCCGGTCTCCGCCTCCCAAAGTACTGGGATTACAAGCGTGTGCCACCATGCCCGGCAGTAAGACCCTGTTTCAAAATAAAGAATGAAATATCAGGCTGGGGGTGGAGCTATGAGGTAGAATGTCCCTGGGTTCAATCCCCAGTACCACACACACACAAAAATAAAAATGGGATTTTAAGATTTATTTTAAATAACATCAATCTATGTGTGTGAAATACTTAGACTAGTGCATAGTATATAGTAATTACCACAAGTATTATAAGTTACCATGATTAATACTATAGGTACCACGTATACTTATGTAGGAAATGAATAACTGAACAAGAAATAATGTAACATTGAGATAAATACTATTAAAAAATGAAGCATAGAGTGGGCAGGGAGCACTGACCTGGATGATTTGGGGGGATGAAAGTTAGATACTTAGGTCCAAGAAGGCTCCCATAGGGAGGAAGTGTTTGGACAAGCCTGAATGAACGGAAGGAGTTACCCAAATGATACCCAGTGTCCTGGGAAGAGCGCAAGGCTAACAGAAGAGGCCCCAGGGGTCCCTCCTATGCCCTATTCTCCCTAGCTTCCACATATTAGGGAGAGCATCCGACTTTTCACTTTTTGGGACTGCCTAATCTCATTTAGCATAATGTTCTCTAATTCCATCCATTTTCCTGCAAATGACATAATTTTATTCTTCTTTATGGCTGAATAAAATTCCATTCTGTACATATCCCATAGTTTTGTAATCCATTCATCTGTTGATGGACATCTTGGCTGGTTCCATAGTTTGGCAATTGTGAATTGTGAAGCTATAAACATAGATACACACGCATTAGTCTGGTTGTTTGGTTTCCATTCTTTTGGGTAGATACCTAGAAGTGGTATTGCTGGGTCAAATGGTAGGTTCATTCCCATTCTTCTGAGGATCCTCCACACTGTTTTCCAAAGTGGTTGCACTAATTTGCAATCCCACCAACAATGTATTAGAGTTCCTACTTCTCCACATCCTTTCCAGCATTTGTTATTATGTTTCTAATGATTGCCATTCTAATTGGGGTTAGGTGAAATCTCAGGGTAGTTTTGATTTGCATCTCTTTGCTAATTATGTTGAATGTTTTTTCATACATATATTGGTCATTTGTATTTCTTCTTTTGTGAAGTGTCTATTTAGTTCACTTGTCCATATTTTGATTGTGTTGTTTGTTTTTTAGCAGTGAGTTTCTTGAGTTCTCTGTATATTCTAGATATTAGTCCTCTATCAGAGGAGTAGCTGGCAAAAATCTTCTCCCATTCTGTTAGCTCTCTCTTGAGGTTCTTGATTGTTTCCTTTGCTGCCCAGAAGCTCTTCAGTTTAATGCAATGCCATGTATTGATCCTCTTTTTAAATTCTTGTGCCTTTGGGGTCTTGTTGAGTAAGTTTTGCCTGTTCCTATGTTTTGAAGAGTTGGATCTATGCCCTCTTCAAGTAGCTACAAGGTCTCTGGTCCAATTTCTAGGTCTTTGATCCATCTTGAATTGACTGTTGTGCAGAGCGAGAAAGTGGGGTTTTATATACATTTTTCTGCATGTGGTTAACCAGTTTTACCAACACCATTTGTTGAAGAGGCTATCTTTTTTCCAGTGTATTTTTTGGCTCCTTTGTCAAAAAACAATTGGCTGTAAGTATACGGATTTGCTTCTGAGTCTTCTATTTTGCTCCATTGGTCTATTTGTCTGCTTTTGTGCCAATACCATGCTGTTTTTATTACTATGGCGTTGTAGTATAGTTTGAAGTCAGGTATTGTGATGCTTCCTGCATGGTTCTTGTTGCTGAGAAATACTTTGGGTGTTCTGGTTTTTTTGTTGTTCCAAATGAATTTAAGGACTGATTTTTCTGTCTGTGAAGAATGACCTTGGTAATTTAATGACTATTGCATTGAATCTGAGATCACTTTTGGAAGAACGGCCATTTTGATGATATTTATTCTGCTTATCCAAGAGCATGGGAGATCTTTCCAAGATCTTCAATTTCTTTTTTCAATGTTTTATAATTTTCCTTGTAGAGGTCTTTTACCTCCTTGGTTAGGCTTTTTCCTAAGTATTTTATTGTTTTAGGGGAATATCGTGAGCAAAAATGTTTTCTGGATTTCTTTTTCAGTGGATTTATGGTTGGCATATAGAAAAGCTTCTGACTTTTTAAGATTGATTTTGTATCCAGACACTTTGCTGAATTTTTTTATCAGTTCTATAAGCCTTTTGGTTGAGTTGGGTCTTCTAAGTATAATATCATGTCATCTGTAAATAAAGATAGTTTCAGTTCTTCTTTTCTTATTTGCACTCCTTTAATTTCCTTCTTTTGCCTTATTGCTCTAGCTAGAGTCTCTAGGACTATATTAAAAAGGAGCAATGATAGTGGACATCCTTGTCTTGTTCCTGTTTTTAAGGGGAGCTCTCATAGTTTTTCCCCATTCGATATGATGTTGGCTGTGGACCTATTGTATATTGCCTTTATGATGTTGAGGTATGTTCCTTCTATTCCGATTATCTGCAGTGTTCTTATCATGAATGGGTGTTGGATTTTGTCAAATGCTTTTTTCAGTGTCTATTGAAATGATCATGTGATTTTTGTCTTTAGTTCTGTTTATGTGGTGGATTACATGGATTGTTTTTCATATGTTGAACCAGCCTTGCATCCCTGGGGTGAACCTGACTTGGTATTGGTGTATGATTTTCTTGATGTGATTTTGAATGTGCATTGCTAGTATTTTGCTTAGAAGTTTTGCATCTAAGTTCATCAACGATATAGGCCTGTAGTTTTCATTTCTTGAGCTATCTTTATTTGGTTTTGTTATTAATGTGATTTTGGCTTCATAGACTGTACTTGAGAGAGTCCCATGTCTTTTTATTTCATAGAATAGATTGAGGAATAGTGGGATTAATTCTTCTTTAAAGGTTTTATAAAATTCACCTGGGAAACCATCTGGTCCTGGGTTTTTCTTTGATAGTAGGCTCTTTATTGCTGCTTCAATCTCTTTGATTGCTATTGATCGATTTAAATTTTCTATATCTTGATTCAATTTAGGAAGGTTGTACATGTCTAGAGATTTGTCGATTTCTTCTTGGTTTTCCATTTTGTTAGAGTATAGTTTTTCAAAGTAGTTTCTGATAATCCTCTGGATTTCCGTGCTGTCAATGGTAATATCACATTTTTCATCTCTCATTTTAGTAATTTGGGCTGATTCTTTCTTTTGGTTACATTGGCTAGTGATTTATCTATCTTATTTTTTCAAGGAACCAGCCTTTGGTTTGTTGATTTTTTCTTTATTCTCTACTTCATTGATTTCTGCTCTGACTTTAATAATTTTCTGTCTTCTACTGACTTTGGGGTTAGACTGTTGTTTTTCAAGGGCTTTGAGATGTGTCATTAGGTTATTTATTTGGTGATTTTCTGTTCTTATGTGAGTACTCAGTGCTATGAATTTTCCTCTTAATACTGCCTTCAGAGTATCCCAGAGATTTTGATATGTTGTGTCTCTGTTTTTGTTTGTTTCTAGGAATTTCTTAATTTCTCCCCTTATTTCTTCTATGATCCATTCCTCATTCAGCAGTGTGGTGTTCAGTCTCCATGTGTTTATTAGGTTTCTCTGGGTCTTCTTATAGTTGATTTCTAGTTTCATTCCATTATGGTCTGAAAAGACACAGTGGATTATATCACATTTTTTTAAATTTGCTAGTACTCACTTTGTGGCCTAGGATATTGTCTATTTTAGAGAAAGTACCATGAGCAGCTGAAAAAATGTGAATTCTGCTGTGGTTAGGTAGAATATTCTGTATGTGTCTAGTAGGTCCATTTGGTTTATGTATTCCTTAGGTCTGAGGCATCTTTACTGACCTTTTTGTCTTGAAGATCAATCTAGTGGTGTGAGAGGGGTGTTGAAGTCTCCCAATATTATTGTATTGAGATCTATGTGTGACTTAATTTCACGAAGAGTTTCTTTTATGAAAGTGGTTGCACCTATGTTTGGGGCATAAATGTTGAATACTGTTATATCCACTTGCTGGATTGTTCCTTTTACCAGTAAAAAATGACCTACCTTATCTCTTCTGATAAGTTTAGGTTTGAAGTCTAATTTGTCTGATATATAGTTGCTACTCCTGGTTGTTTTCAAGTTCCATTAGTGTGGATAACCTTGCTCCATCCTTTCACCTTTAATTTGTGAGTATCTTTACTTGTAAGGTATGTTTTTTGCAGGCAACATATAAATGGATTATGATTTTAATGCCTTTTGCCACATTCTGTCTTTTATTTGGGGAGTTGAGGCCATTTTTATTCAGTGTGATTATTGAGAGATAATTTTTAATTCCTAACACTTTGAGTTTTAATTTCTATTTGAGGTAGTGTTTGTTCTTCTTTGATTAGTTGTTTGTTTGATGGAAATCATTGTTTATCTGGTTCTGTCATTTCTTTATTATTTCTTCTTTGTAATTAATCTCTTTGAATATTTTATCTAGCGCTGGTTTAGGAGATATAAAGTCTTTCACCTTCTGTTTGTCATGGAAGGTTTTTATTTCCCCATCAAATTTGAAAGATGTCTTTGCTAGGTAAATAAATCTTGGCTGAAAGTTGTTTTCTTTCAGAATTTGGAATATGTCACTCCAGGCCCTCCTGACTTTCATGACTTGGTTTGGAAAGTTGGAAGTGATTCTTATTGGTTTGCCTCTGAATGTCACTTGGTCTTTTACTCTCATTGCCTTTAAGATTCTCTGCTTGGCCTCTACATTAGTCAATTTGACTTATGTAGCATGATGGGGCCTTTTCTCTGATCTTGTCTATTTGGGATTCTATATGTTTCCTGTACCAGTGTGTAAACCTCTTTTTCTATATTTGGAATTTTTTTTTTTTTTTGCGGTACCAGGGATTGAATGCAGGGGCGTTCTACCTCTGCACTATGCCCCCGGCCCTATTTTTTATACTTTATTTTGAAACCGGGTCTCACGAAGTTGCGGAGGGCCTCACTAAGGAGAGAGAGAGAGAGAGAGAGAGAGAGAGCTGAGGCTGGCCGCAAACCCAGATCCTCCAGTTTCTGCCTCCCAAAGAACTGGGATTACAAGCGTGCGCCACCACGCCCGGCTCGGAAATTTTTCTTTTTTATTTTGCGGTACTGGGGATTGAACCCAGGGGCATTCTACCTCTGAGCTACACCCCCAGCCCTATTTTTTTATTCTTTACTTTGAAACAGGGTCTCACTAAGTTACAGAGGGCCTCACTAAGTAGCTGAGGGTAGATGTGAACACGGATACTCTGGTCTCAGCCTCCCAAGTACTGGGATTACAAGCGTATGCCACCACACATGGCTGAAAATTTTCTAATATAACTTCTCTGAAAAGATTATTGATTCCTTTGGTTTCAACTTCTGTTCCCTCTTCTATGCCTATTATTCATAGGTTTGCTTTTTTAAGATTGGCTGAGAGCTCTTCAGTGTCCAATTCATGCTGTCGAATTATTTTTTCTAAATTATATGCTATGCATTCATTTTTGGAGAGGTCATCTTCTAAGAGTGAGATTCTGTTCTCCATGTGTTCTAGTCTATTATTGATAGTTTGTATTGATGCCTTCATTTCAATTATTGCATCCTTCACTTCCTTCAGAGCTTCTTTTTGATTCCTATTCAGGGTGTCAGATTTTTTGTTTATTTGATCCTTCATTTCTTTTAGGCTCTCTCTCAATTCTTTCTGGAAATCCTGTATCATTTCTCCTATTAAAGTTCTGAGTTGTCCTTCTGGCAATATTTGCACTTCTGTGTTGTGTGTTCTAATATTGTGGAGTTGTGGGAGCTCATTGTTTCTTTGCTATGAATTTCTTTCCATGTTTCTTTCCTTCTCATGATTACAGGTTTCTTAAGTTTATATCTTTGTTGCTTTGGGTAGTTCTCTCTCACTCTGTAGGTTTCTTATGTCTAATCTCTCTTCCTTTATAGTATCTTATTCTGGAGGTAGATATTTGCTACTAGGTGAGCCTTAAAGGTGAATAGCCTTCTGAATGATTATTCTCAGCTCTTTGTTGTGTATTTATTACCCTTTAAAACTGACTCTGAAATCTCTTTCTGGTATCCTCCCACCCCATTGTTCTGCCTGTAGATGGTCAGTACTGGGTTGCAGCTACTCTAGGGTTCCTTCTGCCCACTGCAATGGTGATGTTGACAGGTTCCAGGTCTTAAGGTCCAGGAACCTGTCACCTCAATAAAAGGGAATAGACTCAGAGGTGTGAGCTGGACAGTTTGTGCCCTGCAGGCACCCAGTGCCACTGGTGCCCCTCCCACTGCAAGTATGGGTCTCTGTGTTTTCCACTGGGCCTGTACCTAGTCTCTCTCTGTCCATACATATGGTGGGTGTTGCCAGTGCAGGATCCCAGACCTGTGTCTCTCTTTGCCTATAGAAGCATCAGATGTCACTTTGAACTGACTCTGTGAAAACATGGAACTCCGCGTTTTCCACAGAGAAGGCTGGATTGTTCTGGTTTTTCCCCAGGTGCTATGACTGTGTGTCCTGTGGCAAAACCCAGAAACCCTGCAAGGGTGCTGCAACCTGTGGACTATAGGTATGCCCCGCCTTAATGTCACCAGGGGCTGTCTGCTTATCCACTCATCTACTGTGTCTTGGAGCACACCCACTCCCACCTCCACAGGAATGATCTCAAAGTCTCAGACCCTGCGAGCCTATTGCTTGCCCCATGAGTCTGTGTGTCCACGCTGGGTGATCTCCCCCTGGGCCAGCTCGTTAACTTATGGTAGCGCTGCTGCAGGTTCTGGTCAAGCTTCTGGGCATTCAGGTGTCTGTCGAGGGAGGAGTGAGTTGCTGCTCACTTCTTGCTGATGATCTGCAGTTGCTGGATTTACAACCGGTCACTGGCTTCTTTGTTGGTGGCCTGTGGAAGCCACAATGCCAGTAGCCACTGGCACAGCCTGACCAAGATGGTGCCACTGCCGCTGCTGCCGCCACCGCCATTCCCTAGGTAAGGCAGTTGGAGCTCTTTGCCATTAGCTTTTAACTCAGTTCTCATTACATTTTGGATTTTAGCCTATCTGACACAATTCTTAGAAGTTTGAATTTTTCCTTACCTCTGGCCTTGATTAAATGTCATTTTTTTATTTTATTTTTCTAAACATGTACTTTAAATACAGACTTTCCATGGATAATTCTATGCAGTTACATTGCTTTTTTTAAGATAGTCTACCCATTTTTCTTTAATTTAAAGCTTTTGTTTGTATTGTAAAAATAAATGTGTTTTTTAGAATTTCTGTGCACTGACAGAGACCTAATAATGCATGCACTTAAACCACTGATTTCACTTCTAGAAATCATAGGCATGATTCAGAAACATTTGAATGGTGTTTTTTATGTTTTTAAAGACTTTCTATCTTTGAACAGTTTTAGGTTCACAGCAAAATTTAATAAAAGGTACAGAGATTTCTATTGACCCCTGTCTTACATAGGCACAGCCTCCCCCATTATCAATACCCTCCACCAAAGTGGCACATTTGTTACAACTGATTAGTCTACAATGACACATCATTATCACCCAAAGACCATAGTTTACTTTAGGGTTCACTCTCGGTGTGGTAGCTTATCTGAGTTTGGGCAAATATATAATGACATATATCTACTATTATGTTACACATAGAATATTTTCACTGTCCTGAAAATCCTCTATACTCCACCTATTTACTCCATCTCCCTTACTCACTGGCAGCCATCAATCTTTATACTACATCCATAGTTTTACCTTTTCCAGAATGTCATGTAGTTGGAATCAGAGTATATAGCCTTTTCAGATTGCCTTCTTTCACTTAGTAATATGAATTTAAGTTTCCACACATCTTTTTATGGTTTCATAGGTAATTTCTTTTTAGCACTGAATAGCATCCATTCTCTGGATCTACCACAGTGTTTGTATCTATAGTCCTCACCTTCTGAAGGACATCTTGGTTGTTTCCAAGTTTGGGCAATTATGAATACAGCTGTTATAAATGTCTGCATGCAGGTGATGAATTTTTAACACTGCATGCAGGTTTCAAGTTTTTAACTCCTTTGGCTAAATACCAGCAAAAGTAATTGCTGGATCATGTTATAACAGTATGTTTAATTTTGCAAGAAAGCACAAGATTTGTCTTTCAAAGCGGCTATGCTCTTCTGCATTCCCCCAGGCAATGAATGAGGTAGTTGCTATTGCTCTAAATCCTCATCAGCATGTGATCATGTCATTGTTTTAGATTTTGGCCATCCTAATAGCTATGTCATGGCATCCATTGTTGTTTTAATTTGCATTTCCCTAATGACATATGTGATGTGGAGCACCTAACATCATAATAAGCAAATATGATTTGCTTATTTGCGATCTGCCTGTGTTCTTTATTGAGTGGTCATTAAAGTTTTTGGAGCATTTTTAAACTAGGTTGTCTGTTTTCTTATTGTGAATTCTTTGTATATTACAATATAGTCTTTGATCAGATATTTATTGCAAATATTTTCTCCCAGTTTGTGGCTTGTCTTTTCATATTCTCAACAGTGTCTTTCACAGAGCAGAAGTGTTTAATTTTAATGAAATTCTTAACAATTCTTTCTTTCTTGAATGATGCCTTTGGCATCATATCTAAAAAGTCATGTAGCAAAGATCATATAGATTTTCTTCTATGCCATCTTCTAGCAGTTATATATATATTTATTTTCGTAGTGCTAGGGATCAAACCCAGGGTTTTATGCATGCTAGCCAAGTGCTCTACTACTGAGCTACTCCTCCAGCCCCATATAATTTTGCATTTCACATTTTGATCTATGATCCATTTTGAGTTAATTTTTGTGAAGAGTTTAAAGTCTGTGTCTAGGTTTTTTTTAATGCATATAGATGTTCAGTTGTTCTAGCACCCTTTGTTGAAAAGACTATCTTTTCTCCATTGTATTACCTTTGCTCTTTTGTCAAAGATCAGTTGACTGTATTTATGTAGGTCTATATCTGGCTCTTTATTCTGTTCCATTGATCTATTTATCCATTCTTTTGCCAATACCATACTTTCATGATTACTGTAGCTTTATAGTAAGTCCTTGAAGTCAGATAGTGTCAGTCTCCCACTGTGTTCTTCTCCTTCAGTATTGTGTTAGATATTATTTTTATAGCAGCGAAAAATGCAAGTAATGTAAATGTCCAGCTGTAACAGACTAATTAAATAAAACCTGGAAATATATTAAATCATTAATATAAATTCTTAGACATATATAAATATGAATAAGTGTTTAAATCTGTATTAGAAAAAGCATCACTAATATCCCCAATCTGTTTAGTAGCCTGTTGGATATTTTAAGACAACATCGTTTCTATGTCTATCATCCTTTATATTTTCCCAGATATTCTACAACATAGGGCCACCTGTTTTAGTGCTTTAAATAATGTATCTTGTTTACATGAGCTGCTGGTACCTTCTCTTAAACCTGTTTCTTTCTATTGAACATGTTGTGCCAATCCATTGTTACTGAGTTGTGAGTAATCACTTTTAGCAAAGTAAACAAGCTTGAATTTTCTAAATATACCATATAGACTACACCAAAAATAAAGCAGGCCAGTAGTCCTAGTGCTTAAAATATTTATCATGCAGCTTAATTTCATAAATTATACCTGAGTTCCAAGAAAAAACCTATAATTTATTATGAATTAAAAGAACCATAACATTAGTAGGCTAAAAAAATCTCATTCCCACAAAGCAAAGTCATTTCTACAAGAAAAAAACAGCCATAAAGGCCTCTATAGGCTGGTTTTACTTTATCTTTTCAGTGTTTTAGTGCATAGATTAGCTTAACCTTTTTTTTTTCCAGTTCAGGGGATCAAACCCAGAGCATCATACATGCTAAACATGTGCTCTACCACTGAGCTACATACCCAATCCTGTTTTTGTTGTTGTTGTTTTTATTTTGTTTTTGCTTGTTTGTTTGGGGGAGTTGTTTTTGTTTTTGTTTTTGAGGCAGTGTCTCACTAAGTTGCCAAGGGTGGCCTCAAACTCATGGGCTCAAATGATCCTCCTTGCCTCATCCTCCCAAGTTGCAGGAATTACAAGCATTTTCCACCATCCCTTACCTTAAACATTTGAAGGGAAATTTGCTGTGATGAAAGGATTTTGATTTTGTACGATTATATGAATTTACTTTTATTTATCATATTTAGTTTGATCAAGTTTACTATTTTTTTACATTTCTTATAGTATTAACAAATATAGCTAAGAGATATTACATTTTAACATCATGACACTGATTTCAAATCTATGAAATAAATAAATTTTTTCAAAAGATATTAAATTCACATTTATTGCTGGACATTTTATGAGTCCTGTCACCACCAAGAAAATAAATCACACTTACATAAAAATTTTTAGTGGCAAATAAATATATAGAGACCCAACCTACTCACCTAGTATCCTTTCAGAATTTAATAAAAAAATGGAAAATGCTATTAAGCCAGATAGTCAAATCTTAAGAGAAAGGGTTTTATTTTAAATCTATAAATTCGAAACTGTTCCATAAAAATTTGACAAAGCCTCAACTTTTCTTACTTTATTTTCGATGATTGACATTCTTAGAAAAGAGCACTCTGGTGCAACCTGCCTAATGGATGTACTTGTATTTCTTTCCATTGTTCCCTTTTCCCTCCCTATTTCTCAAAGGCTCTTAGCCTCAAAGCTTTACTCCATAGGTTGAGTGGTCCTCTTTAGACAAGAACAAACTTGGGTAAGAAATAAAGTTGAGGTTTCACTAGGTGAACTTTCCAGCAGTCGACTGAGATATTTGTGAAAAGGAGTATGACATTTGGCAAGGTAATTGACAGTAGCATTGACTTGATTGTCTTAACATGTCAACAGCACACAAAAGCTGAAAATCTGCCTTTTAATATGTGGATGGTACCCCCAGGCTAAAGAATAATGAGTGCTCTCTTTTTTGAGCCTCTTCTCTTTATTTAACCTGCCATTCTGTACAGTATGTATGAGAAGCAGACACCACCATTGTCTGGTGTGAAAATATAGCCCTTAGTAATCAGTGTCTCTGAATAACAGAGATGAAGTAGCTTTTGCAGAAAGTAAATGGGAAGGGTGTGGAATGAAGGTGAAAAAGGGTTCCTGAAACTGAAACAGAATTTCAGGAAAATACAACACCCAATTGCAAACATGTGCCACTATTTCCTCAATTTAGATCTAAATCAATTTGTAACTGCTTACCTGATGATCTAGATTTTAGTATTGCATAGAAATATTTAAGTCAAAAAATTCTTTCTCTCTTAGAGAAAACATACAATTAAATGCATGTTGCAAATAGAAATGTGTTGAGCTTTGTAATAAAAGTACCTAAGATAAGGGGAAATACTAATGAATATAAAATATGTCTAGTTGTGAACTGCAAAAAAATACAAATGGGAGATCTTTCTTTTTTTTTAGATTTAAATATTCTTTTTTTAATGTTTTTATTGGTGCATTGTAGTCTCACATCACAATGAGTATCAGTTTGGTGTTAACATACATGCACACAGCTCTTGGTGT
>PVJS01059054.1:0-11611 GCA_004027185.1 Glis glis | reverse complement strand
CACATACACACACACACACACACACACACACACACACACAAAACCCAAAGACAGAATTCTCTATTGTCCCATCCTTATCTTCTCATTGTCACTTCCCTGCCAAGTCATCAGGGCAGAGCTGACCAACTAACCTGCTGTATGTCTTTCACTATCCCTGGCTGTTCATGCTAAAGGGAGTGGTGCTGACACAGACCCTGTGTGGGTTGAAGTCACAAAGTCTTCCTGGTCATACAATAGTCACCATGACCTGGGTGTGGAGGGGTCTCTCTTCTGCTCTGTTGAATCTCTAGTTTTGCCTTTCATAGCTTCTTTGGTTTGTTTCCTCCTGCTGGAGGAACATATGTTCCAGTAGGTTCCTGGGATATGGTATGTGGGAGGTAAAACGTTTTTGAGAACTTTCTTGTCTGAAAATGTTCTTATTTTACCCGCCTACTTGATCAATAGTTTGGTTACGAGTAGAATTCTAGTTTGAACATCATTCTCCTTCAGAATTGTGAAAGAAAGCATTGCCCCACCACTGCAACTGCGGAGAAACCCAAAGCCATTCCATTTCCTGTTTCAAGACTTATGCTTTCTCAGCTCGTTCGTGGTGTGGTGGTGTATTACCTGTAGACCCAGTACTTGAGGCTGAGACACAAAGATGGCAGATTTGAGGCCAGCCTCAGCAAATTACTGAGACTCTCAGCAAGTTGGCAAGACTGTTTCAAAATAAAAAGTAAGCTGGGCGTGTTTGCGCAAGCCTGTAATCCCAGTATTTGGGAGGCTGAGGCAGGAGGGTGGCAGGTTTGAGGATAACCTCCGCAAGCAGTGAGACTCATCAACCTAGCAAGACTGTTTTAAAATAAAAACAAAATAGGGCTGGGGGTGTGGCTTGGAGGTAGAATGCCCCTGGGTTCAATCCCCAGTACCAAACACACACAATAAATAAATATAAATAAAAATAAGTAAAAAAAATAAAGCCTGGTGTGGTGGCGTGCGCCTGTAATCCCAGTGCTTGGGAGGCTGAGACAGAAAGATCCTAGGTTCTAGGACAGCCTCAGCAAGTAGTGAGACTGTCATCAACCTAGTGAGACTCTGTTTCACAACAAAACATAAAAAAGGGCTGGGGGTGTATCTACCTCTGAGTTCAACCCCCAATACCCCCCCCAAGAAAAAAAGCTGGGCATGGTGGCTCAAACCTGTAATCCCAGTACTTGAGAGGGTGAGACAGGAGGATCGCAAGTTCGAGACAAGCCTCAGCATTTCAGCGAGACCCTGTTTCAAAATAAAAAATAAGCTGCGTGTGGTGGCGCACGACTGTAATCCCAGTACTTGGGAGGCTGAGACAGGAGAATCACAGGTTCGATGACAGCCTCAGCAAGTTGTGAGACTCTCATCAACCTAGTGAGACCCTGTTTCCAAACAAAAAATAAAAATAAGGCTGGGGTGTAGCCCGGAGGTAGAATGCCTCTGGGTTCCATCCCCAGTACCACAAAAATAAATAAATAAAAAAATCAGGCTGGGGTGTCTTTCAGAGGTAGAACGTCCCTGGGTTCAATCCCCAGTACCACAAAAAAATAAATAAATAAAAATAAAATCAGGCTGGGGTGTGTTTCAGAGGTAGAAAGCCCCTGGGTTCGATCCCCAGTACCACAAAAATAAATTTAAAAAAAAAAGGGTGTAGGTCGGAAGCAGTAGCTCCTGGGTTTAATCCCCAGTACCAGACACACACACAAAAGGAGATCGACACCCTTGGTGGGGCGCCTGGGCAGGAGTTGATAAAGGGGAGCACGGCCCCCCCAAACTGGGGTCTGCTTTCCAGACCCAAACCCGGACGGCGACGTGCGGAAGCTCCAAGCCCGGCCGCGCCCAGGCGCGTGCACGCGCCAAGATGGCGGCCGCCGCGCTGCCCTCCGAGGCGCGCCCGCGGCCCGAGCCGAGCGCTTCCGAGCATTCCCGAGCGCTCCCGAAGCCAAGAGGAAGCCCCGGAGCCGCGCGGGCGGGAGCGGCCCCGCCCGGAGCCTGGGAGCCGCGGCGCCGTCGCGGGGGGAGGGGAGGCCGGATGTGAGTGGAGCGGCCATTTCCTGTTTCTCTGCAGTTTTCCTCAGCTTTGGGTGGTGGCCGCTGCCGGGCTTCGGCTTCCAGTTCGCGGAGGGCGAGGCGGCGTGGACAGCGGCCCCGGCACCTCGCGCTCCGCCGCCCGCAGCCGCTCCCCGCCTGCCCGCCGCGCCCCGAGCCCGCCGCTTCTCTCGTCAGCAGCCGGCCGCCGCCGCGGCCCCGCGAGCGGCCCAGATGCAGGCCATCAAGTGTGTGGTGGTGGGAGACGGGTGAGTGCGCGGCGGTGCCGGCGGGCGGGCGGGCCGGGGCCGGGGCTCCGTGCTGGCGTAGGCCGCGGGCGGGCCGCGCCGGGCTCGGGCTCCCACTCCGGGCCGGCGGCGCGGGCCTGGTTCCGGCTCTGGTGGGGGAGGGCCGGGCGCTCGCGGCGGAGGGAAAAGTGAACTCCACCCTCCCGCTTTCTTCCCGGGCCGGACGCGCCCGCCGCCCGCCGCCCGCCGCCCTGCCCCGGTTGGCACGTCCATCAGGCGGGCTTGGAGATCGTTGCCCCCCTATTTTTTTTTTTAATGGGAGTCCTTCTTGGTTTCTGCGTTCACCTCTCGAGCCCCTGTTCGATGCATGTTTGCACGGTGACCCGAAACTTACGACCAGGTTGCTTTGACTTGTGCTTGCTACTTTTAAGGGTTCTGAAAACGATCGTTTTCGATCTACGTAGGGAAAGTTGTTGAGATGCTGGCTGTGAGGATCCCGGTGTGATGGAGACTGCCCCCCCCTCCCTCGAATGTGGTGTCCTCGCTAAAAGAATAAATAAATAAAAAGCAAAAAAAAAATTGGCCTTCGTTTAACGCGTTAGGTATGGCGGGAGCAGAACTGGCTTCCCTGTGACTCAAGGCATTTCTTTTCATTACTGTCCATGGTGGTTACAGGCCCTCGAGGAAGACAAGACTTGTCTTATTCGTTTTTTTCTCCCATAGACACAAGAATCTCAGTGTAATCCGAGCAAAATTGCGCTTCTCAGCATTGGTTGTGTAGGTTAGTGTTAACAAGGAAGCTCGGAGAATTGCTACCAGTTTCATCAAGCTCAGAATGCAACTGGTACATTTTCTAGTTGAGCAAAGTGGAAGGATGAGTTCTGGCATCACTGTTAACTTTTGGTTAATATTCTCCAAACCTGTCATTAGAACTGATTTTGGTTTTATGCCTCTAAATATATTACTAGGTTTGGACCTTATTTAGGTAATTCTACGTTAAACTTGAAATTGTTTCCGGAACTAATTCAGATTCAAGGCAGGCAATCAGACAGCTGATTTTTCTAAGATGGCCAGTCTAGGATTTCTCTCACAAAAGTGAAAGATTTTATTAACACTTCCTGGTTCTATCTGTGTAACTAAGAATTGTAAGTTTCACTCACTTAGGAATGTGTATGCTACTTTCACCTTTTAAAAGAAAGTTTTACTTTGTCACCTGAAAAAGTTCAGTTAATTGGTATGATTGTGAAATCAGTGAATTAGTTTAAATGAAGTTTTGATCCTTTTGCATTTCATTTTGTCTTAGGAACATTCACAGTTAATCTGAACTTTCTCTAAAAGTTAATGTTGAATCAGTAATGCTCGGAATATGAAGTACTACATACCAGTTTTTTTTTTTTTTGCGGAACTGGGGTTTGATCCTAGGGGCATTCTGCCTGCCAGCTACACCCCCAGCCCTATTTTTTTATTCTTTATTTTGAAACAGGGTCTCACTAAGTTGCGGAGGGCCTCACTAAGTAGCTGAGGCTGGCCACAAACCCAGACCCTCCTGTCTCAGCCTCCCAAGTACTGGGATTACAAGCGTGCACTACCACGCCCAGGTTACATAGCAGTTTTGTGTGTGAGTATGTGTGTGTGTGGGTACCCAGGGACCCTCCACCTTTGAGCTACACCCCTAGCCCTATATTTATTTATTCATTCATTTATTTATTTTTGTGGTACTAAAGATGGAACCCAGGGGCGTTCTACCTCCAAGCTACACTCCCAGCCTTATTTTATTGTTTTATTTTGAAACAGGGTCTCAGTAAATTGCGGAGGGCCTCACTAAGTTGCTGAGGCTGGCTTTTTTTTTTTTTTTTTTTTTTTTAAGCAGGGTCTTGTTTAGTTGCCCAGGCTGGCCTGGAACCTGTGATCCTCCAGCCTCAGCCTCCCAAGTACTGGGATTACAGGTGTGTACCACTGTGCCTGGTTACATGCTAGTTTTTTGAAAGTTCAATTGGAGCCGGGTGTGGTGGCACACACCTGTAATCCCAGTGCTTGGGAGGCTGAGACAGGAGGATCACAAGTTTGAGGTCAGCCTCAGCAATTTAGCCAGACTCTGATCAACTTAGTGAGACCCTGTTTCAAAGTAAAAAGGGCAAATGCCCCCTGGGTTCAATTCCCAGTGCTGGGGGAAAAAAAGTTGGTAGGGTGTGGTGGTGCATGCCTATAATCCTAGCTACTCCAAAAACTGAGACAGGAATATTCCAAGTTTGAGGCCAGCCTGGCCTGTTTAGCAAGACCCTGTCTCAAAATAAAAAAATAAAAAGGAGCCAGGTGTGGTGGTCACACCTGTAATCCCAGTACTTATGAGGCTGAGACAGGAGATCTCAGGTTTAAGGATAGCTCACCAACTTAGTGAGACCGTTTCCAAATAAAAAATAAAAGAGGGCTGGGGTGTAGTTCTGAGGTAGAATGCCTCTGCTTTCAATTTCCAGTACCAAAAAGGGGGCTGGGGATGTAGGTCAGTGGTAAAGCGCCTGTGGGTTCAATCCCCATTACTTAATAAATAAATAAATAAATAAATAAATAGAATTACTGCTAATTCAATACCCAACCGTAGTATATAATATTTGAAGATTTGTAAGACTAAAATATAAGCATAGTAGACACATTGAGTTTATTTAATACTAACAGATCATAGACCTGTACTGTTCTTATTGTGTCCCCTCACCAGCCAGTGCTGGGGATCGACCCAGGGCCTCAAGCATGCTAGGTAAGCTCTCTCTTATTTAGCTACACCTCCATCCCTATTTTGGCTTTTATTTAGTCAGGTACTTGTTCAGTGCCTACTGTGGTATCTGGATCCTCCCTTAATTCCCATCCATCACTTACTTAGAGGGTAACCCTGAGCAAATCACTCACCCCCCATGGGAGGTGCCTCAAGGGGAAGTTAAACAAGATTAAACAAGATGCTGTATATTAAGAGCCTCCTAAGTACCTGGCCTGTTGGTGAGTGCTTAGTAAGTGCCAGTTATCACTGTTGTTATTTTTGGTGCAGGAAGTTGAACCCAGGGCCTTTACCTCATACCTCACACATTAGGCAGATGCTCTACCACTGAACTAAGCTCTAGTCCCTGTTACTATTTGTTTCTATTACTATGAGGCTCTGTGAGGGACTATTAAGAACATAAAAATGAGTTAGTTCCTGGCCTTCAGTTTTTCAGTCCAATTTTTAGTAAGACCTTGTTTCAAAGTAAAAAAATTTTAAAAAGGGATGGGAGTGTAGTTTGGAAGTAGAATACCCCTGGGTTAAGTTTTTAGTTCTCTGGTTTTTTTGTTATTGTTGTTGTTTGCTGGATGCGGTGGCGCATGCCTGTAATTCCAGTACTTGGGAGGCTGAGATAGGAGGATTGCAGGTTTGTGGCCAGCCTCAGCAATTCTTTTTTTTTTTTTTTTTTGCGGTACGGGGGATTGAACCCAGGGGCGTTCTACCTCCGCGGTACACCCCTGGCCCTATTTTTTATACTTTATTTTGAAACCGGGTCTCACGAAGTTGTGGAGGGCCTCACTAGGGGGAGAGAGAGAGAGAGAGAGAGAGAGAGAGAGCGCGCGCGCTGAGGCTGGCCGCGAACCCGGATCCTCCGGTCTCTGCCTCCCAAAGTACTGGGATTACAAGCGTGCGCCACCACGCCCCGCCCAGCCTCAGCAATTTAATGAGGCCATCTGCAACTTTAGTAAGACTGTTTCAAAGTAAAAAATAAAAAATAAGGCTGGGGGTGCAGCTCAGAGGTAGAACCTCCCTGGGTTCAATCTCCAGTAAAACAAACACACACACACATGCGCGCGCGCGCGCGCACCCCTTGCCTAGTATGCACGAGGCCCTGAATTCAATCCTCAGCACAGTATAAATAAATAAAGTAAAATAACAGTACTAGTAAAAGTTTGGGATTGGGTTAAGTGGAGGTGTATCAGGAAGCCATTTTTAGAAACCTTCAATTCATTCTTTATAATGTTCTGTCTTTTGCGTTAGTCGTTTAATGTCTTAGTGCTTCCTACCTCTTTTTTTGTGTGTGGTACTGGGGATTGAACCCAGGGGCATTCTACCTCCTAGGTATACCCCAGCCCTTTTTATTTTTTTTTTGGAAACAGGGTCTCAGTAGGTTGCTGAAAGTCTTGCTATGTTTCTAAGGCTGGTCTTGAACCTGTGATCTTCTTGTCTCAACCTCCTAAATACTGGGATTACAGGCACTCATGCCCAGCTCTGTATCAAACATACAGAAAAATTGAAAGAGGCCAAGCATGGTGGTGCATGCTTATAATCCTAGTACTTGGGAGGCTGAGACCAGAGGATCGCAGGTTCACAGCCAGCCTCATCTACTTAGTGAGGCCCTCTGCAACTTAGACCCTGTTTCAAAATAAAGAATAAAAAATAGGGCTGGGGTTGTAGCCCGGAGGTAGAATGCCCCTGGGTTCAGTCCACGGTACCGCCAAAAAAAAAGAAAAGAAAAATTGAAAGAATTGTATACTCAACACCTATATGCCTACCACCGAAAATCTATAATCAGTGTTTTGCTATTTGCTGTATCACATGACTTATCACTATCCGAGTTTTTTCTTTTTTATGGTACTGGGGATTGAAGCCAGGTCTGTTCCACCTCTGAGCTATAACCCAGCCCTATTATATTTATTATTTTGAAACAGGTTCTTGCTAAGTTATCTCCAAGCTGGCCTCAAACCTGTGACCTTCCTGTCTCAGCCTCCAAGTACTGGGATTACAGCCATGGGCCACAGTGCCTGGTTTATCAGTGGATTTAACAGAGGAGTAGAATTTGAAAAATGTGGTATGAGCCGGGTGTAGTGGCGCACGCTTGTAATCCCAGTACTTGGGAAGCTGAGACAGGAGGATCGCAGGTTGGCGGCCAGCCTCAGCTACTTAGTGAGGTCCTCTGCAATTTAGTGAGACCCTGTTTCAAAAAATAAAGAATAAAAAGATAGGGCTTGGGGGTGTAGCCTGGAAGTAGAATGCCCCTGGATTCAGTCCCCAGTACCACACACAAAAAAGAAAAATGTGGTATGCACGTGGAAATAAATTTTTGCCTTTGAACTCTACATCATTCAGCTGACTCATATCCATTACCAGAGTTGGACTTGATGATTCTAGAAGGGTAGTCTAGAATAAAAGCCTGCTTCACATTAACTCTGTTATATGTCTCATCTTTAGCCTTGAGTGTTCAAGAAACATTATGCAGTCATTATTATTATTTGTGTGTGTGTGTGTGTGTGTGTGTGTGTGTATATTACTGGGGATTGAACCCAGTGGAACCTACCTCTGAGCTGTACCCCCCAGCCCTGTTTTTTATTCTTTATTTTTTATTATTATTTTTTGCAGTACTAGGGATTGAATCCAGGGGCATTCTACCTCCAAGATACACCCCCCCCAGCCCTATTTTTATTCTTTATTTCTTCTTTTTTTTTTTTTGGCGGTACCGGGGATTGAACCCAGGGGCCTTTTACCTCCAAGCTGCATCCCCGGCCCTATTTTTTATACTTTATTTTGAAACCGGGTCTCACGAAGTTGCAGAGGGCCTCACTATGTAGCTGAGGCTGGCCGTGAACCCGGATTCTCCGGTCTCCGCCTCCCAAGTACTGGGATTACAAGCGTGCGCCACCACACCCAACTTCTTTATTTCTTTTTAATTAATTTATTTTTCTGTGGTACTGTGGATGGTACCCAGGGGCATTCTACCTCTGAGCTACACCCCCAGCCCAATTTTATTCTTTTATTTTGAAACAGGGTCTCACTAAGTTGCAGTGGACCTAAGTTGCGGAGGCTGGCCGCAAACCTGCGATCCTCTTTTTAATAATGGGTAGATTTTTTTGCCGGGCGTGGTGGCGCCCGCTTGTAATCCCAGTACTTTGGGAGGCGGAGACCGGAGGATCCAGGTTCGTGGCCAGCCTCAGCTCTCTCTCTCTCTCTCCTTGTCCCTCTCTCTCTCTCTCTCTCTCTCTCTCTCTCTCTCTCTCCTTAGTGAGGCCCTCTGCAACTTCGTGAGACCCGGTTTCAAAATAAAGTATAAAAAAATAGGGCCGGGGGCATAGCATGGAGATAGAATGCCCCTGCGTTCAATCCCTGGTACCGCAAAAAAAAAAAAAGGGTAGATTTTTTTTTTTTTTTTGGCGGTACTGGGGACTGAACCCAGGGGTATTCTACTTCCGGGCTAGACCGGAAGATACACCCCCGGAGGAACCCTGATCCTCCCGTCTCAGCCTCCCAAGTATTGGGATTACAAGTGTGCGCCACCACGCCAGGTTTAATGAGTAGATTTCTTTTTTTTTTTTTTGCGGCACCGGGGATTGAACGCAGGGGCGTTCTACCTCCGCGCTACACCCCCAGCCCTATTTTTTATGCTTTATTTTGAAACCGGGTCTCACAAAGTTGCGGAGGACCTCACTAAGTAGAGAGAGAGAGAGAGAGAGAGAGCGAGAGCTGAGGCTAGCCGCGAACCCGGATCCTCCGGTCTCCGCCTCCCAAAGTACTGGGATTACAAGCGTGCGCCACCACGCCCGGCTTTAATGAGTAGATTTCTGAATATTGGTTATGATGTTTCCTGTTGGTAAGTATACCTTGTGCTGTGTGCATGTATATCCCTATCACTTCGAACTTCATTATGATGTGAGACTACCATGCACCAATAAAAGTATATAAAAAAAGGGTAGGCATGTTGGCGCACGCTTGTAATCCCAGTACTTGGGAGACTGAGACAGGAGGATCGCAGGTTCGTGGCTAGTGTCAGCTACTTAGTGAGGCCCTCCACAACTTAGTGAGACCCCGTTTCAAAATTAAAAATAAAAGCCAGGCGTGGTGGCACATGCTTATAATCCCAGTACTTAGGAGGCTGAGACAGGGGGATCATAGGTTCGAGGCCAGTCTCAGCTATTTAGTGAGGCCGCTGCAACTTAGTGAGACCCTGTTTCAAAATAAAAGAATAAAATAGGGGTGGGGGTGTATCTTGGAGGTAGAATGCCCCTTGGTTCAATCCCTGGTACCACAAAAAAAAAAGTTTTCAAGCTCTCTGGATCTCTTTCCTTTTTTTTTGCAGTACTGGGGATTGAACCTAAGGGCATTCTACCTCCGGGCTACACCCCCAGCCCTATTTTTATTCTTTCTTTTTTTTTTGGCGGTACCGGGTATTGAACCCAGGGGAGTTCTACCTCCCAGCCACACCCCCGACCCTATTTTTTTTTATACTTTATTTTGAAACCAGGTCTCACGAAGTTGTGGGGGCCCTCACTAAGTAGCTGAGGCTTTCCATGAACCCGGATCCTCCGGTCTCTGCCTCCCAAGTACTGGGATTACAAGCATGTGCCACCATGCCTGGCTTTATTCTTTATTTTGAAACAGAATCTCACTAAGTTGGGGAGGGCCTACGTAGCTGAGGCTGGCCACGAACCTGCGATCCTCCTGTCTCAGCCTACCAAGTACTGGGATTACAGGTGTGTGCCACCATGCCTGGCTTTTTTCTTCTATTTTTTTGGCAATACTGGGGATTGAACCCAGGGGCACTGTACCACTGAGCTATACCCCTAGCCCTTATTTTTGTTGTTGTGATACTGGGTATTGTAATCCCAGTACTTGGGAGGTTGAGACCAGAGGATCCAGGTTCGCAGCCAGCCTCAGCTACGGAGTGAGACCCTCCGCAACTTAGTGAGACCCTGTTTCAAAATAAAGAAAAAAGCCGGGCGTGGCGGCGCATGCTTGTAATCCCAGTACTTGGGAGGCTGAGACCGGAGGATCTGGGTTTGTGGCCAGCTTCAGATACAAGTGAGGCCCTCCGCAACTTCGTGAGACCTGGTTTCAAAATAAAGGATAAAAAATAGGGCCGGGGGTGTAGCCTGGAGGTAGAACGCCCCTGGGTTCAATCTCTGGTACTGCAAAAAAAAAAAAATAGGGCTGGGGGTGTAGCCTGGAGGTAGAATGTCCTTGGGTTCAATCCCCGATACCACACACACACACAAAAATAGGACATAAGTAACTGGCTTTTTTTGTGTGTGTGTGGTACCAGGGATTGAACCCAGGGGCGTTCTACCTCCGCGCTACACCCCTGGCCCTATTTTTTTATACTTTATTTTGAAACCGGGTCTCGGGAAGTTGTGGAGGGCCTCACTAGGTAGAGAGAGAGAGCTGAGGCTGGCCTCGAACCCGGATTCTCCGGTCTCCGCCTCCCAAAGTACTGGGATTACAAGCGTGTGCCACCATGCCCGGCAGTTACTGGCTTTAATCTTGGTTATTACTACCGGATAGGGCAGGGGAAACACAGATAGGTTAAAAAAAATTGAATGTCATGAATTAGGGGAAAATCCAATATAGAACTGACATGAGCTTTCCTCTAGTAGATCCATGTTAATTTTCTAGAGTTATGACATCTTTCAGAGATTAAAAAGAAGTTGAACTGAGCAGTTAAATATATAAAATTGGAAATTCCAAAGCAAATAGTAACTTCCAGAAATTCTCCAGCAGGATCTGTCAGGGCTGTGACCAAATATGGTTTCCATTCTTCACGTGGATACATTTGTCATGTTATTTTACCTACTGCAGATGTTGACCTTGGCCTTGAATTAGGTCCTGTATTTACAAGGAATGAATGAATAAACTAATGGAAGGAAAAAAAAACCTTTTTTTTTTTTGGTTGTACTGGGGATTAAGCCCAGGGGCATTTTACCTCCGAGCTATACCTCCAGCCCTATTTAATTTTAATTTTTTGTGGTACTGGGGGCATTCTATCTGTGCTACAACCCCAGCCCTATTTTATTTTTATTTTGAAACAGGTTCTCACTAAGTTGCTGAGAGCCTCACTAAGTTTTGAGGCTGACTTTGAACCTGTTATCCTCCTGTCTCAGCCTCCCAAGTACTGGGATTACAGGTGTGCGCCACCACATCTGGCTTATTTTTATTTTTTTATTTTTATTTATTTTTTTGTGGTACTGGGGATTGAACCCAGGGGCATTCTACCTCTGAGCTATGCCCCCCAGCCCTATTTTTTTATTCTTTATTTGGAAACAGGGTCTTACTAAGTTGCGGAGGGCCTCACTAAGTAGCTGAGGCTGGCAGTGAACCCAGACCCTCCGGTCTCAGCCTCCCAAGTACTGGGATTACAAGCGTGCGCCACCACGCCCGGCTGTTATTTTTATTTTTTTTTTGTGGTACCAGGGATTGAATCCAGAGGCATTCTACCTCCGGACTACACTCCCAGCACTATTTTTTATTCTTTATTTTGAAACAGAGTCTAAGTTGCGGAGGGCCTCACTAAGTAGCTGAGGCTGGCCGCGAACCCGGATCCTCCGGTCTC
>PVJS01059053.1:0-11615 GCA_004027185.1 Glis glis | reverse complement strand
GCTGAGGGCCTCACTAGGTAGAGAGAGAGAGAGAGAGAGAGAGAGACAGAGACAGAGAGAGAAGGAGAGAGAGAGAGAGATAGATTGATTGATTGATCGCGCATGCGCATGCGCGCTGAGGTTGGCCTCGAACCCGGATCCTCCGGTCTCCGCCTCCCAAAGTACTGGGATTACAAGCGTGCGCCACCACGCCCGGCTCCCGATTTTATTTCTTATTTGGAAACAGGGTCTCACTAGATTGCTGAGGGCCTCGCAAAGTTGCTAAGGCTGGATTTGAACCTGTGATCCTCCTGTCTCAGCCTCCCAAGTACTGGGATTACAAGGGTACGCCACCACGCCTGGCCTTATATTTTAAAATTTTGAAACAAGGTCTTGCTAAGTTGCTGAGGTTGGCCTCAAACCTGCAATCTTCCTGTCTCAGCCTCCCAAGTACTGGGATTGCAGGCGTGCGCCTGACTTCCTTTCTCTCTGAGCACGTCACAAGTGTTTACCAGATGGTCTTCCCACCAGAGTTGTGTTCCCTCGGCGTTCTTAGCCTCCCACAGGGCCTGGCACGTCGTAGGTGCTCACCTACAATCCTCTAGAGAATGAAGGTAGCAGCAATGACTGTGGGGGGCTCTGCAAATGCTAAGCCCTTCAGCAGAGCCTGATTGGGGACCTGCCATGTGAGGGGCCCGTCTTCAGGCTGGGGCTGCAGCAGGGAACAGGGGGTCCCACTGAGGAAACACCTCCCCGCAGGGAGTTGACAACCACAGGGTGAGCAGGAGGCGGCTAGGTGAAGAGCCGGAGCAAGCTGCCCGTCCACCCGCACTCTAGCCCGACTCTGCCACCCGCTTGCCGCGTGACCCCGGGAAAGCCCCGCTTGCCAGAGTCGTGTGATGGGAAGAAACCTCCTCAGAGCCACAGAGGGGACCAAGCGAGAGTGCATGCGACAGGGCTCCAAGCGCGGTGTCGCTTAGCTCTTTCCTTCCAGTTGCTGGGATCGAGACCATTGGGGAGGGGGTTCCTGTCCTAGCGAGTTAGATATGGCAAACATGGAGACCTGCGTCTTTAGTCAGATTCTCAGAGGGACTTGTGACCCGGAGAAGCCCCATGAGCCCTGGTTTCTTGCCCCTAAGATCAAAAGGGGCCTGGTGGTACAGCCCAGCCACAGAGACAAAACGCAGGGGGGGGGGGAACAGCAGAGTGTGCTCAGCCCCAGGTGCAAGGGTCCTCGAGGGACACCTATTACAGGTGTGGCTGTGCCCCTCAGCAGGGCCCAGGACACGCTGCGGCTGGGCAGGGAGGCCTCCCCAGCCCGTGGCAAGTGGAAAGATGGGCTGCGTCCCTGTGCACGGTCGCGCTGTGTGTGCCCATCCCGTACCTTCTTCCAGAGCAGCAGAGCTGTGCCCAGCACACTCAGGACGCTCAGGAGGCCGGTGAAGCTGAAGAGCAGAGCCTTCTGGGAGCTCTGCGGGGGCTCTTGGTACCCTGTGTCTAGAAGGATGGGCAGATGGTCAAGGGTTAGTTTCTTAGGAGAAGCCGGAGCCTACCCAGCCTCACCAGCCCCCAGGCCCCAAAGCCCCATGTACTCCTTTACCCAGGACCCCACTTCCAACCCTCCCCTGCAAGGCCCTGTCCCTTACACTTGCTTTGCTGACCCTCATTTTATGTCCACTGCCTTGATTCTCTTGAAATACAAGGCCTGGAACCCGTGATCCTCCTTCTCAACCTCCCAAGCACTGGGATTACAGGTGTGCGCCACCGCGCCTGACAATGAGTGTTACTTATCAAAGCATCTCCTCTTGCCAGACACCAGACCTTGTGTGCAGGACTCACTCAGCCCCATCAAAGTCCTGGACAGGCAGAATGTTGCCATGAGAACCAGGCCTAAGGTCACAGGGCCAGGCAAGAAGTAGGACAGGGATTCAAACCCAGGCCTGTGGGATTCTTTGTGTGTGTGTGTGTGGTACTAGGGATTGAACTCAGGGGCATTTTACTTCCAAGCTACACCCCCAGCCCGATTTTATTTTTTATATTGAAACAGGGTCTCGCTAAGTTGCTGAGGCTGGCTACCTGCGATCCTCCTGTTTCAGCCTCCCAAGTCCTGGGATTACAACTGTGCGCCACCAGGCCCGGCAGGTCTGGGGGATTCTAAATCCCCCAGCCCTTCCAGTAGGAACCACAGAAGCGGGTCGGAGAATCATGGCTTTGGCGATGGATTCATTCTTAACTTTTGGGGTCTCACACCATTGAGTATATGATGATAACTAGGCATTTGTGCCCAGAAGGATGTATCTGAGCCAAATGCGGATATGGGAGTGGACAGAGGTGCCCACAGTACCTATGTGCACACATTTGATTGTGCAGAGCCCCCCCCCCCACATTGTGCTGATGAGACCAAGGGCACGTGTGACTCCTCTCTCCCAGGTCACCTGCCAGAGGTGGCTAAAGGCAGACCCACACCCCAGGCCCCTGCCCTTTCCATCTCCGCAGAGCGGAGGGCTCCCTGGAGATGCTCCATTCTGCTCTGCCAAAGCTGGAAGATAAGGCCGACTGTCCTCTCCAGATCTTGCACCCCAAACTCTGCTGATTGATTCCTGAGGGTCTTTCACCCCAAGAGGAGCCAAGAGAAAGCCTCACCTCTAACCAGGATGAAGGTGCCATTGCCTCTCAGCGTGGTGTCCGGCCAGTGGACGAAGCAGTAGTAGGTGCCTGTGGCTGATGCATCCCACAGCCTGGGAGTGATCTGGCAATTCAAGGAGTAGGTCTGGTTTTCTATGCCCGGGCCAGGTGGGCAGGTGGTCTGCTTCTCTGCACTAGTATGGCCCTGGAGATCTACGTGGAAGTAGCTGACAGTGAAGTTCTTGAATTTTGGGGTGTACGGGTAGGTGATCTTGCAGTTGAAGGAGACAGTCTTGTTGGCCAAGGAGACTACAATGGGGAGGCCAGTGTGGGTCACTGACTGCCCTCCTGCAGAAGACGCAACAGGAGAGGGTGACGGGTCAGTGGAGACTGCTCAAGCTCCTGAGGACCAACGCCTGCCCCTCCCGTGCACTCACTGTGCAAAGGTGTTGTGTTGAGCGCCTGCACATCATTGCACACGACTACACCTCTCCTGACACACCCCGAGGCAAGGCAAGAGCCCTGTTTTGCAGAGGAAGAGTCTGAGGGTCAAAGGGGTCAAGCCCCTAGTTCCTGATCCCTCAGCAGGGACGGAGCGGAGCTGCAGCCCTGCCCAGGCCGGGGGACACCAGGGCCTGTGCTCCCAACACGTCTCCTTCCAGAAGAACAAGAAGCCGCGTTGGATGAAAGCACAGGTCTGAGAAGACCAAAAGCTGAGGAGAACGAGAAGTAAAGAAGGAGGCAGGAGGACAAAATAAAGAAACCCGAGCGCTTCTTGGCAGCAGACAGAGAAGGAGGCAGGTCTTCCCACAGCTGTCCCTGTGCCAGAGGAGGCGGCAGCGGGCTAGCCAGCCGGAGAGACAAATCGGTCCCAGGATCGGAGCGCAGGATCTGTCAAGTGTCTAGGCACCAGAACAAGCAAGATCTCTGGGTGCGGCTTCCCAACCCTGCAGAGGTGCTCCGTGTGTGGCGACTGCAGCTGTGACCGTGACATTCACGCTCCCTGCGAAGCCAGTTCCGCAGCAGCCATCATCCGGCTCATCAGAAGCACTGGGAGAACTGTTTGAAAACCCCCAAAGTGCCAGCGCGGTGGCACAGCCTTGTAATCCCAGTACTTGGGAGGCTAAGAAAGGAGAATCATAGGTTCGAGGCCAGCCTCAGCAATTTAGCGAGACTGTTTCAAAATAAAAGAGTAGCTGGGTGTGGTGGTGCATGCTTGTAATCCCAATACTTGGGAGGCTGAGACTGGAGGATCCGGGTTCATGGGCAGCCTCAGCTACTTAGTGAGGCCCTCTGCAACATAGTGAGACCCTGTTTCAAAATAAAGAATAATAAATAGGGCTGGGGGTGTAGCTCAGAAGTAGAATGCCCCTGGGTCCAATCCCCAGTACTGCAAAAATGTAATATAATATAATATAAATAAAAAAATAAGCCAGGCGTGGTGGCGCATGCTTGTAATCCCAGTACTTGGGAGGTGGAGAAAGGAGGATCGTAGGTTCAAGGCCAGCCTTAGCAATTTAGTGAGACTCTGTTTCAAAACTTCATGAGACGCTGTTTTGAAAATAAAAAATAAAGTAGGGCTAGGGATGTAGCTCAGAGGTAGAATGCCTCTGGGTTCAATCCCCAGTACCAGAGAGAGAGAAAGAAGAAGAAGAGGGGGGGAGGGGGAGGAGGGGGAGGTGGGAGGAGAGGGAGGAGGAGGAGGAGGAGGAGAAGGAGACCAGCCCTCAAAGCAAGCAGCAGCTGGGCCTGGCTGGGCCTCCACCTCCTCCGAAGGCTTCTGAGATGCTCTTCAGACTCTGGGCCAGGGCAGCAGCCAGCGCCCCAGACTTTGGCTGCACGGCCCCTCAGCTTCAGTATTCCCTGTCTCCAGGCCCTTCCTTCTCCAGCAGCTGAACAGCAGACAGTTTTAAATTGAGGTCGGCAGCAAGCAGCCAAGAACACGCAGCCGGCTTGTTAATCGGGAGAAGATCGTGCGTTGGAGACGCTCACGGGGAGCCGCAAGATTTATTTTGTTGGGAAAAGCGAGGTGTGGGCCTCCTGCCTGTGGTGTGGGTTGGCGCGAGGCCAGGCTGGGCTCTTCAGCTCAGCTCTGAGCTACAGCCTAGGGAAGGGGGTCCCCGGGGAGGCCAGGCCTTCTGGAAAACTCCGGGGCAAGGATAGAACTGGCCCTCCATGTCGGTTAATACCTGGCAGTTCTGTATCTGTAGATATTTGGGGTTTCCTGTTGAGCTACTAAAGAGACACCCAATTCCTGCAAAGGTTTGAAGACTGTTCCAGAGAATCTACCCGTGTGACCACTGTCCTGGTGGGCTGGCTTCATTGTAATTCATATGACAACACTTCTTTTTTGATACTGGGAATTGAACCCAGGGGCATTCTACCTCTGAGCTGCACCCCCAGCCCTATTTTTTATTTTTATTTTTGAAATAGGTTCTTGCTAGGCTGATGAGAGTCTCACTACTTGCTGAGGCTATCCTCAAACCTGCGATCTTCCTGTCTCAGCTTCCCAAGGACTGGGATTACAGGTGTGCGCCACTGTGCCCGACTCAACACTCACTTTTGAAATACTCACTGAGCTGGCTTGGGGCATTGCAGGGCGAGGAGCCGTCCCCGGGTGGCAGGGCCGGGGGGATTTGGCGCTGCCCTTTATGCCTCTGGACTCCCATACAGGATGGTTGTGGCTTCACAATAATAGTATATTTGCTTTGTCTTAAAACAAAGAGCCTTGATTCAGGCAAAGGCTGTCAGAGATGCTGCAGGGCAGAGTGGGGGATATGGCATTACCTCCCAGGACACCAGGTGGGCTGAGAGGACAAGAAGCAAAAGGGTATGATGAACCTCAAAGGACTGAGAGTACCGCTCACCCTGCCAGTGACTCACAGCACACACGCCCCGGTCCAGCTTTGTACCTCTACCAGGGGCCCCTCTCCCTGCGGCCCCTCTACCTGCGGCCCATCTACCTGCGACCCCTCTACCTGTGGCCTTCATCCCCTCACACGGCCAACTGCTAAGTCCCCAGACTCGGTTCAGGAGCTGGTCGCCAGCTTTTATCTGCATCCTCTGGTCTGACCCCCACCATGACCCCATCAGGCAGCTAAGGGAGGTGGAGACAGGCTCGGCTTGTCTAAGGTTTCCTTGTGGGGGTGGGGGTTGGAACCTGACCAAAGTTCCCTGGAAAGTGGCCTTGCCCGGGAACTCACTGAGACCACTCCTCTCTGTGTCTAAGAGGACTCTCCAGGCCTGGGGAGGGCGGACGCGCTGTCAGCACTACGAAGCCACCTTCCTGTTTGTCCTAGCAGGAAGACATTCATCCGATTGTCTTGAAAAATTCTCCCCATTTGCGGTATCCTTCTAGAAAATGATAGCATCTGCTAGTGCAATTAAGCCGATCTCTATGATTCTGGAGAAATCTATAAAAAGACACGTGCATTGTTCTGTAGTCTTCTGGGATTCATTATTTTGGGGTCAGAGGGTTTGGATTGTGAAGATGAGAGGCCTGGCTCAGGTCGGTCCCGGGGAGCAGAGGCTTTGCAGAGAGAACTTCAGACTCTGAGGAAACTGCTGTCTCCCAGCAGCAGCGGAGGGAGGAGGCAGCCTCCACCACACCCCACTGGTGACAGCCAGCCAGGAGGCATCCGGCCAAACCTGGGGTGAAGGAGGCTGCAGGGGCAGCCGGGGCGTCTGACTGGAGCTGGAGTCCATCACCTCCATGGCCCCTTTCTTTGCTGGGGTGTCAGCACCCCAGAGCCTGGACCACGGCAGCTGCCCAGTTCCCACCGCTCTCCTGGACCTGTGCCCCAAGAGGCCCCACTTGGGGTGTGGGCTGTGGGGATCCAGCCCCACCTGCTCCAGTTGGCTGCCGACTAGAAGCAGCCCCCGGTTAAGGTCCAGAGCCAAGATATGTTCAGAAGAATTTATTTCCCTGTACATAAACTTGTGTGTGTGTGTGTGTGTGTGTGTGTGTGTGTGTGGTATTGAACCCAGGGGCATTCTACCTCTGAGCTACATCCCTAGCCCTACTTTATTTTTTTATTTTCGAAACAGCGTCTCATTAAGTTTCTGAGGGCCTTGCTAAATTGCTGTGGCTGGCCTCAAACCTGTGATCCTCCTATCTCAGCCTCCCAACTACTGGGATTACAAGCGCGCACTACCACACCTCAATGTCCATAAACTCTTTTCCGCTATAAGTTGTTTATGCCTTCCACAAACATGTAAGGGGTACTACCTAGGTACAAGCTCCATCCTGGGTCCAGAGGGGGCCCTGCCCTGGCAGTACCTCAGCCTAACAGGGAAGGTCGATGTGGAGCCGAGGAAGCTAGGGGCAGGGGGCTGGCGGCGGGAGGGGCATGCTGGGGACCTGAGCCGTAACTTGAAAGCAGCAGCATGTAGACAGAAGAAAGAGAAAGAACATGTACAGAAAAATGTACCCTGGCTGGATGTGGCACATGCTCTGTGTCAATTAAACACCACGACAATCCTTTGAGACAACTACTGCAACCCTCTTCCACAGGCCTAGAGCCACAGAACCCGGGAGTGCTGGAGCCAGCCTTCCCACTGGCTAGTGTGACAGTGCTGAGGGAGCAGAGCCCGTACCCAGGCTGGGAGCAGCGATCAGAGACGGAGCCAAGTGTGACCGGATGCAGGACAGGGACGTTCCTGGCAGCACCAGGCGCAGCAGCCATCAGATGCTGAAGCTAGGTTTGCCAGACGCCTGGCAGGAGTTCTAAGTTTGCGCGGTCGGATAGCTGACAAGTGGCTACACAGCTCCAAGATCACACGGAGCTGTGTCCTTTGGCTCGTGTCTCATGGATCTTTGTCCCTTGTTCTAGCAAAAGCAGTGTGTCCCTCACAGGATGGTGTGGGCCGGGGGCAGTGAGCTGCCTGGGCATCCTCTGATTCAGCTGCTGAGGGGGCAAACACCCCAGGAGGAGGGCTGGGGAACCCTGGATACGGGGGGACTGGAGAGGGATGAAGGCCATGGAGGCCACTGACACACCCCAGGGGCACCCTGAGCCACCCATGAAAGTGCCCAGGGGAGCCCACTCCAAACACTGCAAGTTTCCAGAGCACGGGGACCCCCGCTCCCGGCACCAGGTAAGGCAGGACACTTCTGTCCCCGTGTGGCTCCTTCTCCCTCTCTGCCTCTGCCGGGGGACTGGGGGAAGGATGAGGAGGGGTGTGAGTGGGAAGAGGGCAGAGGGGCCTGGCCCACTCTCACACGGGCTGGGGGAGGGAAGGGACCCCAGTGATGGTCAAGGTCAGAGTTCTGTCTGTTACAAGGCTGCAGATTTGCGGAACTAGGACTTAACCGGGACTTTAAGTGACCAGAGGACTGTGACTTGCTCCATGACAGGGGCTGCTGAGCCCTGATCAGGCAAATCTCCCCATCCCTAGGGTCTAAAGGGTCCAGGAGCAACTGAGAGTTGTTCTTCTGCCAGGCACAGTGGCGCACGCCTGAAATGCCAACTTGGGAGGCTGAGACAGGAGGATTGCAGGTTCCAGGCCAGCCTCAGCAACTTAGCAAGACCCTTAGCAACCTAGCAAGATACCATTTAAAAATAAAAAATAAAAAGGACTGGGGGTATAGCTCAGAGGTAGAATGCCCCTGGGTTTAATTCCCAGTATCACAAAAAAAAAAAATAAAAATAAAAATAAAATGGGGCTGAGAGTGTAGCTCAGAGGTAAAATGCCCTTGTGTTCAATCCCCAGTACCCAAACAAACAAACAAAACAAAGTTGTCCATCTGATGGTTCTCCAGCCCTGTGGGTTCTCGGGGGGCTCGGCCTGGCACAGGGAGGAGAGGCTGGGCAAGCGCTTCCAGTGTCTTTGGGGAGGACAGATCCGATGCCTTCAGTGTGGCGAGTCAGGAGGACCACAGGTACGGGTGTGCTGGGGTGGGGGCGTGAGGACTTGGAACTCCCTGCGCCCTGGGGCCTCCACCCCTGCAGCTGCTCCAGCCCAGGGAAGGGGGCAAGGAGATTTGAAGGTTGGGTCCACGGGGAGCTGGTCTATGTGGGAACCTCATGAGTCAGTGTGAATTGAAGGTGGATGGGCTGGTACAGGGCAGAGAGGGGGAAGGGACCCCCTGGGTGAGGGCCTCGGGCAGAGGGAGGCAGAGGAGAGGTCCAGCCAGACACCGTCCTGTATCTCCAGGGATCTGCCCTCCCCAGGGCCACTGCGCAGCCCAGCCCTGCCTGAGTTTGGCCTCCGGGTCCTCCCTTCCCCTCCCCACCCCCACACAGAGGTAGATCCAGGCCACTGCTAGGCTAGCATCTCAGGGACAACACATCTCCCATCCCTCCATTTTCTGTGGCTCCAGGAACAGCTAGGAAGCCTGGGGTTGGGCCAGAAATGGGGGTGGGGGTCAGGAGGTGTGTGGGGAAAGCCCCTGTTCTAGAGGCAGCAGGCCCAAATTTGGATCCTGGCCCTGCCACTGAAAGGCTGTGCAACCCCGGGCAGGTGGCTTTACTTCTCTGAACCTCAGAGGGACAATGCCAACCTTCCGGGGTTATGGTGATATTAAAGGGACCAGGAACTCTAGGTGCCTGTCACTGGGCAAGCTGCCTCTCCCCATCTGATAAGAAGGAGACAGGAAGGCGGGGGATCCCCTTTGCAAAGGCAGCCCGCCCTTTTGCCTGCCTGAGCCACAGGCTCACAGGAGCCCAGGCACCGCCCCTGACCCAGGCTTCTCTACCACCTCTGGGGTGTAGTGGGCGCAGGGGGCTGAGCAGGAAGACCCCTCCCCAGGCCGACTCCTGCTCTTTCCCCATCCTGCTCCTGCTGTCCTTGCTGGGAAAGACCTCACCATCCGCCGCCGCCAGGGCTTGGTTCCTTCCTTTTCCGGTTCTTCTTATGACTCTGTGGCTGCCCCCCACTGCCTGGGGACCCCGTGCTGAGCCCCTGGAGCAGATGGATCCAGATTCTTGCAATCAGGGAACTTGATTCTGGATGTGTGGGTGCATACCCAGGCAGCTCTCTGGGTCACCAACCATCACTCCAGCAAGATACCCCCTCCTTCCTCCCTGAGGCTCCAAGGCAGCCCCCTCACACTCAGCAAGCAGTGAAGACTCTGCTGGCTCGGATTCTACCCTCCACCTGCTCCTGCTCCCGCCCTGCCTGAACCCGCAGGGGCTCCCCGCTGGAGAGACCCAGGAAGCAGTCTGAAACCAATTTACAGGGTCAAGACAAGCAATTAAAAGAAAAAAAAAAGACCACGGAGCATTCCATGCATAGCAGGGGCACTGTTTGTGACCTCCTGGATTCAGTTCTAGTCACACAATTGGGTTCAGACAGGGTCACGCTAAAACATGCATCTCTTGACTTTGGGCCACTGTTAAGAGAAAAAAAAAGGAAAGGCCCAGGCCTGGAGGATCCAGCCCATGGCTCCGGGGCCCTGCATGGCCCTGCTCACCTGCCTTCTTCTGTTCCTTATTCGCTCAAGCTACTCCTGCTGCGTGGGTGTCCCCCTGCTCCTCTTCCCCAGGCTTTGAGGTCACCCTCTGTGTCTCTAGGACTTGCTCATCTCCCCCCTCCAGCCAAGCAGCTCCTGGGTGCTCGTTCTTGGGTGCCCAACTCCCCAGCACAGCACAGACTCTCTTAAGCCCTGTGATGAGAATTGCTAACTTCCACCGCCCGCGGTCTCCTCCTGCAGATGAGCACACCGTGGCTCAGAGAAGGGACAAGGTTTGCCCAAGCAGCATAGCTAGTACTAGCATAGCACGTACTAGCATAGCACATACTAGCATAGCTAGTACATGCTGGAGATGGGATTTGAAGCTGGGTCCCTCCGAGACTGGCACCCCACTGCTCTACACTACAGTTTTTAAAACTTCACAAATAAAAGAAATACACTAGCCAGGCGTGGTGGCGCACGCTTGTAATCCCAGTACTTGGGAGGCTGAGACAGGAGGATCGCAGGTTCACAGCCAGCCTCAGCTACTTAGTGAGGCCCTCCACAATTTAGACCCTGTTTCAAAATAAAGAATAAAAAATAGGGCTGGGGGTGTAGCTTGGAGGTAGAATGTCCCTGGGTTCAATCCCCAGTACCACAAAAAAAAAAAAGAAATACACTTTTTGTTTTTGTTTTTCAGTATAAGGGATTGAACGAAGGGGAATTCTACCTCTAAACTACACCCCCAGCCCTATTTTATTCTTTCTTTTTTTGTGGTAATGGGGATGGAACCCAGAGGAATTCTACCTCTGAGCTACACCCCCAGACCGGTTTTATTTCTTATTTGAAAACAGGGTCTCTCTAGGCTGCTGAGAGCCTCACTAAATTGCTGAGGCTGGCTTTGAACCTGTGATCCTCCTGTCTCAGTTTCCCAAGTACTGGGATTACAGGTGTGTACCACCACACCCAGCTTATTCTTTATTTTGAAACAAGAGTCTCGCTAAGTTGCTGAGGGCCTCACTAAGTTGCTGAGGCCCTCACTAAATTTCTGAGGCTGGCCTCAAACCTGCGATCCTCCTGTCTCAGCCTCCTAAATACTGAGATTACAGGCATGCGCTACCGAGCTCACTGAAATACACTCTTTTAAAAGGAGTAAAAAATTCAGCTGGGCGTGGTGGTACATGCCTGTAATCCCAGTACTTGGGAGGCTGAGACAGGGGGGAGGGGTGGATTGCAGGTTTGAGGACAGCCTCAGTAATGTAGGGAGACTCTCAGCAACCTAGAGAGACTGTTTCATAACAAAAAAAATTTTTTTTTTTTTTTTGCGGTACTGGAGATTGAACCCGGGGCATTCTACCTCCGAGCTACACTCCAGCCCTATTTTTTATTCTTTATTTTGAAACAGGGTCTCACTAAGTTGCAGAGGGTCTCACTAAGTAGGTGAGGCTGGCCACAAACCCAGATCCTCTGGTCTCAGCCTCCCAAGTACTGGGATTACAAGCATGCGCCACCATGCCCGGCATAACATAACAAAAATTTTAAAGGGCTGGCTGTAGCTGGGAGGTAGAATGTCCCTGGGTTCAATTTCCAGTAACACACACACACACACACACACACA
>PVJS01059052.1:0-11615 GCA_004027185.1 Glis glis | reverse complement strand
AAACCTTGTTGGGAAAAAGACTTTTCTGGAAGAGTAATGCAGCATGGGGCTGGGGCTGTGAGTCAGGTGACCCAACTTCGTATTCTGTCCTCCGAGTTCTGGTTACATAACCCTGTGACAATTACGTAACTTTCCCAGTAAGTCTCCCGGTCTGTAAAATAATAACTCAGACCACTTCTGGGGCTGTGGTGAGGTAAAAATGAGATAAAAGGTGTGATGCCGGGTATGGTGGCACACACCTGTGATCCCAGTACTTGGGAGGCTGAGACAGGAGGATCACAGGTTCAAGGAAGCCTCAGCAAGTAGTGAGACTCTCATCAACCTAGCGAGACCCTGTTTCAAAATAAAAATAAAATAGGGCTGGAGGTATAATGCCCCCTGGGTTCAATCCCTAGTATCACAATAAATACATAAATAAATAAATAAATAAATAGGGCTGGGAGTATAGTTTGAAGGTAGAATGCCCCTGGGGTCAATCCCTAGTATCAAAAAATAAAAAGAAGCTGGGCATGGTGGTGCAAGCTTGTAATCCCAGTACTTGGGAGGCTGAGACAGGAGGATCACAGGTTCAAAGCCAGCCTTGGCAACTTAACAAGACTCTCAGCAACCTAGTGAAACCCTGTTTCCAAATAAGAATTAAATCAGGCTGGGGGCGTAGCTTGAAGGGAGAATGCCTCTGTGTTCAATCCCCAATACCAACAACAACAACAAAAAAAGGTCCGGGCGTGGTGGCACACACTTGTAATCCCAGTATTTGGGAGGCTAAAACAGGAGGATTGCAGGTTCACGGCCTGGCACATGGCCAGCCTCAAAAACTTAGTGAGACCGTTGGCAACTTAGTGAGACCTTGTTTCCAAATAATAACAAATAATAAAATTATATAAAAAATAATAATAACAAATAATAAAAAATAGGGTTGGGGGTGTAGCTGAGAGGTAGAATGCCCCTGGGTTCCATCCCCAGTACCAAGAAAGAAAGAAACAAAGAAAGAAACAAAGAAACAAAGAAACAAAGAAACAAAGAAACAAAGAAAGAAACAAAGAAAAAAAGGAAGGAAGGAAAGAAGGAAGGGGAGAAAGAAGTGGTTTGGTTTGCTTAGGTATTTTTTATTTATTTGTTTGTTTGTTTGTTTATTTATTTATTTATTTATTTTTGCGGTACTGGGGATTGAACCCAGGGCCATTCTACCTCCAAGCTACACCCCCACCCCTATTTTTTATTCTTTATTTTGAAACAGGGTCTCACTAAGTTGCGGAGGGCCTCACTAAGTAGCTGAGGCTGGCCACGAACCCGGATCCTCTGGTCTCAGCCTCCCAAGTCCTGGGATTACAAGCGTGTGCCACCACGCCCGGCTTGCTTAGTTAGGTATTTTAAGTTTCCGTGAACCAAAAGCTTCTGGGCTACTTGGAATTTCCACTGAAATCTTAGAGTACCTGACAATCATTACAAATGCCACCGATTTTGTTCTTAGTACCCCTTCTTATTTCCGACATGTGTCTGTGTCCAGACTGTCCTTCAAGTCCCTTTGTAGAGTGCAGACACCCGGGGAAAGAGGCAGCAGTTGACTGTTTCCAGGTAGCACCTTGCTTGTGCCAGTAATGCTGCGGCTCAGAGCAGGAACAGGGAGGGAGCGGCCCGCCTGGGGCTCAAGCCCGGTACAGAGATGACGCCCAGTCCCGAGAGCAGGCAAGTTGGACAACAAATTTAACGGCTTCCTGGGTGTGTGTGTGTGTGTGTGTGTGTGTGTGTGTGAGAAAGAGAGAGAGAGAGAGAGACTAGGGATTGAGCCCAGGGGCATTCTACCTCTGAGCTAGACCTCCAGCCCTTTTTTATTTTTGTTTTTTGAAACAGGGTCTCTCTAGGTTGCGAGAGTCTTGCTATGTTGCCGAGGTTGTCCTCGAACCTGCGATCCTCCCATCTTGGCCTCCCAAGAACTGGGATTACAGGCCTGCACCACTATGCCTGGCCTCCTTCTCAGTTTGGCTGAGAGAAAAACCTACCAGAGCAAGACCATTTTTCAATAATTTTGTTGTGTCAAGGGGAAAAAAAATCAAAATGGAGTAGCACTGGTTAGAAGCACTTAAAATGAAGACGGGCCGCGCCATCCCTGCTTCCTTGGGTGAGTGCAGGAGCGCGGCCGCCCCTCCACCTGGACAGCGGTGCGTGTGGCTGCTGTGGGTGTTGGTGGGGGCCTCATGGTGCCTAGGAGGACATGAAGATGAGGAGGTTTTTCCTTACTGTATAAATGAATATTTGTATGATTAAATCAACACAAAAAAAACCCTAAAAAAAATGAAGACAAGAGGCCATTGTTAATTGGATCTCACAAAACTTGGAACTGGACTACAGACCAGCCCATCTGTTCCTCCATACGAGCTGACCTTTTTTTACTTCTTTTGGTACTAGGGATTGAACCCAGGGGTGTTCTACCTCCAAGCCACACCCCAGTCCTATTTTATTTTTTATTTTGAAACAGGATCTCACTGAGTGGCTGAGACTGGCCTGGAACCTGTGATTCTACTGTCTCAGCCTCCCAAATACTGGGGTCACAGGTGTGTGCCACAGTCCCCAGCTACAAGCTGACCTCAGGGACATCTTCAACCTCTGCTGACTTTGTGCACAATGGACCCCTTCCCCCAAACTACCCAGAGATAGAGGCCACACCCCATCCCTTTCTTACAAAACAGCTTAACTTCTGCCAGCACCAATCATAATTCCTTACTAACAGGTGATGTAATTCCCAACCCCTTTGCGGTTTAAAGCTATAAATACAGTCTCCATTGTGTCAAACCTCAGAGCACATTTTCAAGATCGCTTGACTCTGTGTTGTCCCAGACTGCAATCCTCATTAGCCCCAAATAAATGGAATTTTCCTTGTTCGACATGGTCGGTTTTATTCTTCGTTGACGGTTGCAGGTAACAATCCCCATTCTTGGGGTCGGCCTCGTTTGCCCTCCTCCTGTGAAGTATATATATTTGTAAATGTCAAATGTATAACTTATATTTAATACAATCCCTTAACTGCAAGCAGCTAGATTATAGCTGGACTCTGAGGCTCCTGCGTGGGACCCCAGTGCCAGCTCCCAGTTCACCCATGAAAAACAAAATTTGAGGGGACTAGGGAAATGTTAAACATTCTCAGGAGAAAAGCTCAGAGCTGTCCTCTTCTGCTGGGGAGGAAGCCTGCCTTTGTTGTTGTTGTTGATTTGTGGCACTGGGGATTGAACCCAGGGGCATTCTACCTCCAAGCTACAACCCAGGCCCTTTTTGTTTTTATTTTGAAACAGGGTCTCACTAGATTGAAGAGAGTCTTGCTACTTGCTGAGGCTGTCCTTGAACCTTCGATCCTCCTGTCTTGGCCTTCCAAGTACTGGGATTATAAGCATGTGCCACCACACCCAGTTTGTGTGTGTTTGTGTGTGTGTGTGATACTGGGGCTTGAACCCAGGGGCATTCTACCTCTGAGCTATACCTTCCAGCCTGATTTTATTTTCTACTTGGAAATGGGGTCTCACTAAGTTGCTGAGGCTGGCTTTGAACCTGCAATCCTTCTGTCTCAGCCTCCCAAGTACTGGTATTACAAGCAGGTGCCATGTGCCACCATGCCCAGCTCTTTAATTTAATTTATTTTGTGTGTGTGATTCTGAGGATTGAACCCAGGGGCATTCTACCTCTGAGCTACACCCCCAGCCCTATTTTATTCTTTATTTTGAAACAGGGTCTCACTAAGTTGCTGAAAGCCTTGCTAAGTAGCTGAGGCTGGCTGCAAACCTGCAATCCTCCTGTCTCAGCCTTCCAAGTACTGGGATTACAAGCGTGTGCCACCACACCCCGCTCTTTTTTAATTTTGAAACAGGAGCTTGCTAAATTGCCCAGGTTCTCACTAAGTTGCTGAGGCTGGGCTCCAACCTGCAATCATCCCAAGTACTGGAATTACAGGTGTGTGCCACCACGCCCAGCTTAATAAATATTTTTAAAACTATGGTATGGTTCTTGCTTCCGGCATCCATAATGAAAGGAGCACAGCCCATGTGTGCTTGCTCGTGCTCTCTATCTCTCTCTTTCTTTCTCTCTTTCCTGCCACCATGCCCTGAAATATGCAGTCCACAGCCTCACATGGACTGAACCGGAAACCATAAGAAAATAAATTTTCTTCCTACTACATTACATTACACTACATTATGTGGGTAATCTTTTAGATTATAACTATAAGGATGCTGACTGGAACAGAAATTGGTACCAGGAGTGGGGTCATGGCTATATCTAAGTCTGACCATGTGGATTGTGAGCCTTTGGAACTGTTTTCTGAGAGGAAATTTGAAGAGCCAGAATGTGGCTAGAAAATCAGATGGTAGAGACTGTGCTCAGGAGATTTTGAAGGGCAAAAAGGACTCCATAGGAAAGTGGAGTACAGGCCACATGTTACACTTTGAAAAGAATTTATCTGCATTTTGCCCGTGTCCTGAAACTATGTGTGAGGCCAAATTTAAAGACAATGGGCTGAATAAACTGGTGGAGGAAATATCAAAACAGCAAAATATCCAAACTGCATTATGGATATTGATGTCTGTGTTCAGCAAATTATACACCGAATTTCAGGATTGGAAAGTAAAGCAAAGTATAGATTTGCACTTTGACTGGAAAGGCATGTGCAAAGCTGGGACCCAGAGAGATGATGTTGTGGAAGGAAGTAAGATGGCTGAAGGGAGGTTGAATGCCTTGATTCAAAGAAAGGATTGTGGCCTTGCTGGAGGCAGGCCCAGCACAGCCCATGATGGGGATGGGCTCTGCCATGGTCATGATGGAGGTGAGCCCAGCTGCAAGGATTACAGAGGACGTGACTAACCTTTCTGTTGGTGGTCCATCTCAGAGCCCAGCCCACGTAATGCTGGCTTTGCTAGAGAAAGTGGGTCATGGAGGCTTCCCCCCAGATTTCAATGGAAGGCTTGGGAAGCCAGGCATCAGGTGGCAGGGTCAGAATTTGCCCCAAATGGGTGAAGCCAAGACTGCAAGAAGAACTCCCTAGATTTAGAAATGTCAGAAACTTGGAACAACCGCGAAGAAAGGCTGCTAGCTGTGAGCCTCAGAACCAGCCTGGAAGAGCGAGTACGCTGCCCATTGCAATCAGCAGGCCACAGGGGCGGGGCTGCCAAGCTCCTTGGAGATAGCATCCCACCGCCACGTGCCCCAATGACAGAAAGGGAGCCATAGGATTAAATACTTGCCCTGCCGGATTTTGTTACTGTTTTGGTCCCATTCCTTCTTTCTGTGATCCTATTCCTCTCTTTGGGAATGCAAATGTGTTTACTCTTTGCCGTTGGATTCATGTAATTTGCTTTTGTGTGTGTGTGTGTGTGTGTGTGTGTGCTGGGGATGGAACCCAGGGTCATTCTATCTCCAAGCTACACCCCCAGCCTGATTTCATTTCTTATTTGGAAACAGGGTCTCACTAGGTTGTTGAGAGCCTCACTAAGTTGCCGAGGCTGGCTTTGAACCTGCACTCCTCCTGTCTCAGCCTCCCAAGTACTGGGATTACAAGTGTGTGCCACCATGCCCAGCTGTAACTTGCTTTTTATTTTATGTTATTTATTTATTTTTTGCAGTACTGGGGATAGAACCCAGGGGCATTCTATCTCTGAGCTACACTCCCAGCACTCTATCTTTATTCTTCATTTTGAAACAGGGTCTCACTAAGTTGCGGAGGGCCTCACTAAGTAGCTGAGGCTGGCCGCGAACCCGGATCCTCCTGTCTCAGCCTCCCAAGTACTGGGATTACAAGCATTTGCCACCATGCCCACTGTAAGTTGCTTTTGATTTTCTTTTTCTTTTTGTGGCACTGGGGATTGAACCCAGAGGCATTCTACCTCTGAACTACACCCCAGCCCTATTTTATTTTTATTTTGAAACAGGGTCTTGCTAGGTTGCTGAGAGTCTCATTACTTGCTGAGGCCTCCCAAGTACTCAGCCTCCCAAGTACTGGGATTACAGGTGTTCACCACCATGCCCTGCAAACCCAGAGGCATTCTATCACAGAACTATACACACAACCCCTTTTTAGTTATTTTTTATTTTTATTTTTATTTTGCGGTACTGGGATTGAACCCAGGGGAATTCTACCTCTGAGCTACACCCCAGTCCTATTTTTTTTCTTCTTTATTTTGAAACCGGGTCTCACTAAGTTGTGGAGGGCCTCACTAAGTAGCTGAGGCTGGCTGCAAACCCGGATCCTCCGGTCTCAGCCTCCCAAGTACTGGGATTACAAGCTATGCCACCACGCCCGGCTCCTTTTTATTTTTTGTTTTGAAACGGTCTGGCTAGGTTGCTGAGAGTCTTGCTAAATTGCTGACACTGGTCTCAAACCTGTGATCCTTCTGTTTCAGCCACCTAAGTACTAGGATTACAGGCAAGTACCACCATGCCCAGCTTAATTTTTTTCTTTTTTTCCTCTTTTATGTGCCAGTGGGGATTGAACCCAGGGACATTCTACCTCTGAGCTACACCCTCAGCCCTATTTAATTTAATTAATTAATTAATTTATTTATTTATTTATTTTTTGCGGTACCGGGGATTGAACCCAGGGGCGTCTACCTCCGCGCTACACCCCTGGCCCTATTTTTTATAGTTCATTTTGAAACCAGGTCTCACGAAGTTGCGGAGGGCCTCACTAAGTAGAGAGAGAGACAGGGAGAGAGACAGAGAGAGAGAGAGAGCTGAGGCTGGCTGCGAACCCGGATCCTCCGGTCTCTGCCTCCCAAAGTACTGGGATTACAAGCGTGCGCCACCACACCCGGCCCTTAATTTTTATTTTGAAACAGGGTGTCACTAAGTTGTGGTGGCTGGCTACGAACCTGCAATCCTCCTGTCTCAACCTCCCAAGTACTGGGATTATAGGTGTGTGCCACCATGTACAGTTTACGGTCAATTTTTAAGATTTACAGATTTCATCCAGGCACGGTGGCACACACCTGTAATCTCAATACTTGGGAGGCTGAGATGAGAGGATTGCAGGTTCGTGGCCAGCCTCAGTTACCTTGTGAGGCCCTCTGCAACTCAGTGAGACTCTTTTCAAATAAAAAATAAAATAGGGCGAGGGTGTAGTTCAGAGGTAGAATGCCTCTGGGTTCAATCTCCAGGAAAACACACACACACACACACACACACACACACACACACACACACACAAGATTTACAGGTTTCTCAGACGTTTGGAAGTGATGGAGTAGAAGATAGACTGGGCGTGGAAATGTATGTGGAACTCCTGAATTAAAATTGTATTTTCTTAGCAGGGCCTTTTGGCACACACCTGTAATCCCAGGATTTGGGAGGCTGAGGCAGGAGGATTGCAGGTTTGAAGCTAGCCTCAGCAATTTAGTGAGACCCTGTTTCAAAATAAAAAATAAAATAGGGCTGGAGATGTATCTCAGAGGTAGAACCCCCCTGGGTTCAGTCTCACCAAAAAAAAAGAAAAAAAAAGTTTTTATCTTTCCTTTGTGTCTTCCTTCCTACTTTTTTCTTTTATTTCTTTGATCCTACCTCAATTATAAAAGTTATTACGAAGGATGAAGATGAAGAGGGGTGTGGTGTGTGAGAACAGGGGCAGAGCCCCATGCTGTCTCTGAGCACACCATGCTCTGGGAACCACCACACTGTCAGCTCTCCAGAGCTCTCTGGGCCCTGTCTTTTTTTTTTTTTTTTGTACTGGGGATTGTACCAGGCGCCTTCTACCCCCGAGCTACACCCCCAGCCCTAATTTTTATTCTTTATTTTGAAACAGGGTCTCACTAAGTTGCGGAGGGCCTCACTAAGTAGCTGAGGCTGGCCGCAAACCCGGATCCTCCGGTCTCAGCCTCCCAAGTAGTGGGATTACAAGTGTGTGCTGCCACGCCTGGCATTTTTTTTAATGGATACTCCATTGCATATCTAATGCTAATAGACTGAGCGGTCAAGCCAGAAAGGCCTGTCCAGGTTTCTCCTGGATATTGGGCAAGACTCCTTCTGAAATGAGGAATCACCCATCCATCCATCCATCCATCCATCCATCTATCTATCTATCTATCTATCTATCTATCTAATCTTGTGGTACTGGGGATTGAACGCAGGGGCATTCTATCATTTAGCTACATTCCTAACCCTTTTTATTTTCTCTGTTTTCTTCCTCCTTTACTCCCTCCTTTCCTTTCCTCCTTCTTTCTCTCTTTATCTCTCTCTCTCTTTCTTTCTTTCTTTCTTTCTTTCTTTCTTTCTTTCTTTTCTTTCTTCTGTGCTGGGGATCAAACACAAAGGCTTTCTACCTTTTAGCTACATCCCCAGCCCCCTTTTTTATTATTTTGAGACTGGGTCTTGCTAAGTTGTCGAGGCTGGCCTCAAACTTGAGATCCCCCTGCCTCAGCCTCTCAAGTTGAGTAGCTGGGATTACAGGTTTACACCACCACTCCTGGCCAGAGGTTTTTTTTTTTTTTGGTACTGGGTACTGGGTATTGAACCCAGGGGTATTCTACATCTGAGCTGCACACTTAGCCCTATTGTATTTTTTATTTTGAAACAGGGTCTGGCTAAATTGCAGAGGGCCTCACTAAATTGCTGAGGCTGACTGCAAACCTGCGATCCTCCTGTCTCAGCCTCTATTTTCAAGCACTGATATTACAGGCATGCACCACCATGCGAAACTCTATGGGTCTCTTTGGATTGATTGAGGATCATTGGAGAAATCCACCAAGGCAACGGAGCACAGTGTGAGAATTTTAGGCTCAGCTGGGGCTGTGGCTCCGTGCCATCGGAAGGTCATGGAGTGGTTTGCACTCAGGCACTCTAGGTGTTAGAGTCAGAGCAAGTAAGCAGGAGGTCTCCTCCAGCTCCGTGTCTGCGGCTCACCCACCGCACACAGGAGCTGTCGCTGTGTGTCTTTTCTGTCTGGGGTGTTTTTGCTCATGGGCTTGAGAACCAAATGATCTATTAGGTCAGAGTAAACAAGTATACATAACAGAATCCCTTGGGGAGCCATGTGGCAAGGTGCTCGTGTCCTTGGAGCACAATGACTGGAGGGATATTCAGCACATTTTCCTCAAAACCAGCTGTGGTTGTGTGACTTTAAGGGGCTTCCTTGGAGAGCAGCTAAGAGATGAAACCACTTTTTACTTTTTATCAGAAGAAAGGTGTTTTGGACTGTTAAGAACTTTTTTTTGTGTGTGTGGTACTAGGGATTGAATCCAGGGACATTCTACTTCCCAGCTACACCCCCAGTCCTTTTTTTTTTTTGGCGGAATTGGGGATTGAACCCAGGGGCATTCTACCTCCGGGCTACACCCCCAGCCCTATTTTTTATTCTTTATTTTGACACAGGGTCTCACTGAGTTGAGGAGGGCCTCACTAAGTAGCTGAGGCTGGTCACGAACCTGGATCCTCCTGTCTCAGCCTCCTGAGTACTGGGATTACAAGTGTGTGCCACCATGCCCTACTTTTTTTTTTAATTTTTTGTTTTGAAACGGGACCTCACTAAGTTGCTGAGGTCCTCACTAAATTGCTGAGGCTGGCCTTGAACCTGTGATCTTCCTGTCTCAACCTCCCAAGTACTGGGATTATAGATGTGTGCCACCACACCCAGCTCCAAACCCTTTTAGTTTATTTCTATGGTATTGGGGATCAAACCCAGGGGCGCTCTTCCACTAATCTAGATCCCCAGCCTTTTTTATTTTTTATTTTGAGACAGGGTCTCACTAAGTTTGCAAGCGACTGGCTTGGGAATTGTGACCCTCCTGCCTCAGCCTCCCTAGTAGCTGAGATTACAGGTAAGTACCACCAGGCCTGGTCCAAAAATAGTTTCTTATAAAATGTTTATAACTATAAGTGTTTATAGTATGAATTTGTAAGTCTCAATATTGTACATTGTTATAGGTATCTGCTTCCCATAAGATTGTCATGTGGGGAGGGGAACCAAAGACAGAAATGGCATATACATTTCATATATGTATATGTTTTTTATTTTGTGGTACTGGGTTTTGAACCAGGGGTATTCCACCTCTGAGCTACATTGCCAGCCCCTTTTATTATTTATTTATTTATTTGTGGTACTGGAGGTTGAGCCCAGGGTCATTCTACCTCTGAGCTACACCCCCAGCCCTATTTTATTTTTTATTTTGAAACAGGGTCTCACTAAATTGTTGAGGCTGGCCTGGAGCCTGCAATCCTCCTGATGCAGCCTCCCAAGTACTAGGATTACAGGTGTGTGCCACCATGCTCGGCTTATTTTTTATTTAGAGACAGGGTCTCAGTGAATTGCTGAGGCTGGCCTCGAGCCTGCAATCCCCCTGATTCAGCCTCCCAAGTACTAGGATTACAGGTGTGTACTACCACGGCTGGCTTATTTTTTATTTAGAGACAGGGTCTCAGTGAATTGCTGAGGGTCGACCTGGATTTTGAGAGGGTCGTTCTGATGCAGTGACCGGTGTTCGTCTGCACCAGGGGTTGATATTTGTTTTTTTTGTTTGTTTGTTTGTTTTTCGGTACCAGGGATTGAACCCAGGGGCGTTTTACCTCCAAACTACGCCCCTGGCCCTATTTTTTTTATACTTTATTTTGAAACCGGGTCTCACGAAGTTGCGGAGGGCCTTACTAAGTAGCTGAGGCTGGCCGTGAACCCGGATCCTCTGGTCTCCGCCTCCCAAGTACTGGGATTACAAGCGTGCGCCACCACGCCCGGCTGATATTTGTATTGAGGCCTCCTTTACTTTCTGGAGACACGATGCCCCCGTGGTATCACAAACAGCAGTGAGGAACTGTAGTCATCGTCGAGAAGGGCGGCAGCTAACCGGGGATTTCCTGCAGCCTCCCTCTGGGAAAGCGGCCACAGAAACAAGTCCAGAGCGAGGCCTGGGAGGGCTGGGTCCTGCGTGCACTGGGCTTCTTGACCTTGCCTTGGTCTCTAGCCCTTCCCTGGACTTCAGTTTGCTCACCTGCAAAATAGTGGGATGCAATTTAGTGAGGCCCTGTTTCAAAATAAAAAATAAAATAGGGCTGGGGGTATAGTTCAGAGGTAGAACTCCCCTGGGCTCAATCCCCAGTACCACAAAAATAAGATAGGAGTCGGGCGTGGTGGCGCACGCTTTTAATCCCAGTAGTTGGGAGGCTGAGACTGGAGGATCACAGGTTAGAGGACAGCCTCAGCAATTTAGTGAGACCCTGTTTCAAAATAAAATAATAAAATAGGGCTGGGGGTGTTGCTAAGAGGTAAAATGCCCCTGCGTTCCTTCCCAGTACCAAAATAATAAAATAAAATAGGGCTGGGGGTCTAGTTCAGAGGTAGAACGCCCCTGAGTTCAATTCCCAATACCAAAAAAACAAAACAAAACGGTGGCGCGGTCACGGACCGAGATCGCGGCCCCTCTCGCCCTCCGCGCCTCCCCAGGCTCCCTCTCCTCCCGCGGGGTGGGCGCGGGCGGGGGAGGTCTGCCCAAGCACCGCCCCCCGCCGCCGGCCCGCCCCCTGGCTCCACCGCGGTGAGGTCACGCGGCGGACGTCACGGGGTTGTGACGTCACTGAGGGCGGGCCTCCGGGAGAGGAAGGGGCGGGGCCGGGGCGCGCGTGCGCAGAACGCGCGGCGCGGGAGGAGGCGGAGGCGG
>PVJS01059051.1:0-11615 GCA_004027185.1 Glis glis | reverse complement strand
TCTCTCTCTCTCTCTCTCTCTCTCTCTCTCTCTCTCTCTCTGTCTCTCTCTCTCTCTCCCTGTCTCTCTCTCTCTCTCTCTCTCTCTCTCTCTCTCTCTCTCTACTTAGTGAGGACCTCCGCAACTTCGTGAGACCCAGTTTCAAAATAAAGTATAAAAAATAGGGCCGGGGGTGTAGTGCGGAGGTAGAACGCCCCTGGGTTCAATCCCCAGTACTGCAAATAAATAAATAAATAAATAAATAAAGTTAATTAACTATAAGTGTAAGAATTTATCTCTGGACTCTGAAGCCCAACAATCTTATTTCCACATACTTATTTTTTTTTATTTTTTTATTTTTTATTTTTTTTTAAAGTTGATCTACGAAGAAAATATTTATTTTTTTATGTTTTTATTGGTGCATTGTAGTCTCACATCACAATGAGTATCAGTTTGGTGTTAACATACATGCACACAGCTCTTGGTGTCCCTCCCCCCGCTTCCCCCCCCCGCCTTCCCCCCCACATGTAGCACTGAGAATGATGTTGGTTTCCACATACTTATGCTGTAAGGTATGAAATATCCTATATCTTTTTCCTTAAATTTTTTTTTTCTGGGCTGGGAGTGTAGCTTAGTAGTAGAGCACCATCAAAAATCTAAATTAAAAAATAATATATGCCAGTTATAGAATTTTTGAAAATTGTTCACAACCTCACCACTCACAGGTACCTTCTGGATCTTCCAGATTTTTTGTTGTTCTTTTCTTACATAGTTGAGATAATGTTATAGATCAGAATTTGTTAGCTGGGCATGGTGGCACACACTTGTAATCCCAGTACTTGGGAGGCTGAGACCGGAGGATACGGGTTCGCGGCCAGCCTCAGCTACTTAGTGAGGCCCTCCGCAACTTCATGAAACCCTGTTTCAAAATAAAGATTAAAAAATAGAGCTGGGGGTGTAGCTCGGAGGTAGAATGCCCCTGGGTTCAATCCTCGGTACCGCCAAAAAAAAAAAAACAGAATTTGTTCACAAAAAGGGTACTCAATAAATCATAGCTGCCACTTGTGCTATTGTTTCTGTTAAGCTGATGTGGAAAGGGAATGCTCTAATAGAAGGATGTGGTATCTAAACTGGAAATTCAAGGATGAGAAGTATCTGGCTGGTGGGAGAGGAGTGGAGGCCAAGATGCTGAGGAAGCTGCCTAGGGTACATCTAGACCAGACGGGCTGGAGCAGAAGGTTATAGTGAAGATAGGAAAGATAGTCTGGGCTGACCAATGTTGGCCCCAGAAACATACAGTTACCACTTGTTGTAACTGGGACTAAATATGGTCTATGTGAGCTCTCTGGACATGTTTCAGGTATTTAATACTTACCTTGTTAGACATGGAGGAACACACCTGTAATCCCAGCTACTCAGGAGGCTGAGGCAGGAGGATCGAAAGTTTGAGACCAGTCTGGGCAACTTAGTGAGACCCTGTCTCACTAAGGGGCTAGGGCTGTAGCTCAGTGGTAGAGTGCTTACCTAGCACACACAAGGCCTGGGTTCAATCACCAGCACCATGAAATAAATAAATATTGAAAGAATAAATAGTGAATGAGTTAGAAGATTGTACTGGCTTTAATTGAGATATAAATATATATAGTTGTTTAAAGGGATAACATGATATCTTTTTATAATTTTTATTAAAAGTAATATTTAGTTATTTTTAAATTGATAATTTAAGAAATAATTTAAATAATAATTATAAATTTATAATTTTTATAATTAAAGGTATAATTTAAAGGGATAATATGCTATCTTATTGTTGAAATGGTGTTTATCAATTTTTTATGTTTTTTAAGAACTGTCATCAGTTATTAACTTAATCTCATGTTTGCTATAATTACTGCACTCTTCAAATACAGAAAGTAATGAATTGATTAGATGAAACTATTTTTACCTCATTGGAAAATTTTTCCCACTTTCAACTGAAACTAGAAATCCAACGCAACACCAATCTCAATAACACGTACAGGGAGGGGGAGGATGGGGGTTGGAATTCGGAGGGAAACACACCAAATGCTGTGTGTGTATATGTTTCTATCACTCTGAACCTCAGTATGATGTATAATTACAGTGCACTAATAAAAGTATAAAAAAATGAGAAATCTAATGCCAAGAACATCTGTACAAGTGTAAAATAGAGCAATTGTAATTTACATTGATATAGCTCATTTGATGGCACAGAGCTCTTTCACATATATGATCTTTTGTAAAAGCCCTAAAAGTATTAGTATTATTATACTCATTTTACCTTTAGATAAACCGAGCCTCTGACGGGTAAAAGTTTTTTGCTTGCGGTCCACAGCAGTGAGATGACCAAAGAAATTGAGACCCTAATCATCTGACTCTCAGTTCAGGGGAACATATTTGCTGGTTTCCTTTTATCAGACAGCAATAAACATATTAAATAACAGGTTTCCCTTTTTTCTGTGGCTCTCTAAGAGCTAAGTATAAATTTAGCACTGTCCTTGGCTTAGCATCTTTGGTAATGGCTATCTCTTCCTTTATCCTGGTTGTTTTAAGAGATTCAGTTCAGCCTTTTGCTTATTCATTAATGAGGTTAGCCTTTCCCAAAGCACTACTGTGAGTGACATCTTTTGCTGGGAGGAAAATATTTAAAGAATGCACCTCCACTGAAATGAAATATCCAGTGCTTGGTTCAGAGAGGGTGCGATATAAATTCTAACTGTATTTTTTATGACTAAGCTTCATGCAGTGAATTATGAGCTATATGAAAAATGAATTTGGTCTGATTTTAGTTGGCATCAAAGTGACCAGCATAGCTTAGACAAAGGCTATTTGAAGAAATGAACTCCAAAAAAGTGCCATATGTAAATTCTGGTACTTATTAGAGAAAAGCATTTTAAACTTTATAGACTTGGGTTTCCAGTGAGAATAAAATTAACATTCCAATTAATGTAAATTTATCAAGCGAAAGCCCAAAATCCTAGAATAAAATGTACTAAAATAACAGCAACATAACCAAGTGGTTAAGAGCAAGTACTCTGAATCTAGGCTGCCTGGGTTCAAATCCCGGTTCCATCACTTTAGCTGCATGGTTTTGGGTGAGTTGCGTCTCTGCCTCCGTTTCCTTGTCTGTAAAATGGGAATTATAATAGTTCCTAACTTGTGGAGTTGATGTGAGAAGTTTACACACCCGTGTCGGTGAAGCTGATAAACACTGAGAACGGTGCCTGGAACAGAGTACGTGCTACACAAGTGTCTGCTAAGTGAATAAGGTGCAAAGTGCAGTGTTTTCTTTGTGATTAAGAAATCCCATATTTCACAAATACAAAATGAGCTGAAAATATATGGTAGCAGATTGCAGGCAGAATTAAGCAGTAAATACAGAAGGGAACGGCTGCCTTTTCAGCTACATCAGATGGCTGTGCGTGAGGAAGGAAAAGCATCCAAACACCTTATGCATTGTCATTGAACTTTTAGTTCCAAGTTAACATTTTCATCCTTTTTAAAAAAATACAAATTACATTTTTATCATATGATCCAATCTCAGGATAATTTATTTCAAATACAATGCTTGAGAATCCACTATTCAGAGACAACCATTGTTAATATTTTTGTGAATATCTTTCTAAACATCTATGCAAATATATATATACATAGGTTAAATGGTTTTATATTAGGCACTCTATTGTGTATCCTGCTTTTTTTGTTTAACTGTATTGCAAAGACAGTTTCCTATTGATAAATATAGCTGTATAAAATTTTGTTGTTTGTATTTCATTCTGTTGTATGGTTGTACTTGATTTATTTAACAATTTCCTTGTCAATAGACATTGAGATCATTTCTAGTATCTCCCCATTGTGAACAACATTGCAATGAGTAAGCAGACTTCTACTTAGATATTTGCATGTGTGTTCAGTTATTTCCTGAGAAGAAATACCTAATTGCTGAGGCAAAGAATATATATACATTACAAATTTTGACATATCTATTTCTTTGCCTTCTTGCCAATATTTTGTTATTAACCTTTTTCATATGTTAATACCTATGTTTTTATTTGTAGCTTTCTATTAGTAAATACTAAGTTCGTGTATTTCATATATTTACTTGCTGTTTTAATTTATTTTGTAAATAACCAACACATTTTTGATAAATAGGCCTTTTTAAAATATAGATTGTAGATTCCCCAAAATGATGTAATACGTAAGGAAATAATGCATATGCATTGCAACTAAGTATGTAGAATTTGCCAAGTCATAGACCTATGCCAGCCTTTATTTCTCTAGGTTTACTTTCTTTCCACCCAGCTCTCATTAGCATTCTCAGTTCCCTTACTATAATCCTATGTTCATATATGAAGTCATCACTATCAATGTAAATATTATGTTTGGGGAGGGGAAGGGAGCGAGGTGGGCCCGGAGGGGAACACACACCAAGTGCTATGTGTATGTATGCTTCCATCACTGTGAACCTCACTATGATGTCTGATTACAATGCAACAACAACAAAAAGCAGTCTACGGCAGTAGGGAGAGGGCCAGACTGAAGACAGCTTTTAGAAGACGCGTCTGCATTCCCGTCTCCCACTGCCAGGCCCATTACTTCATTCTTTTCTCCTGTTTGGCACTCTTTGTCTGCTATAAAGTGTTTCTTTCCTTTCATCTCTAAGTCTTGTGACTAGCACTTCTCTCTTTCCTCTTGAGATGCTTCTGTGGTTCCAAACAGGACTGCTTGCTCATTAACTCGATGCCAGATGCTGGGCTGAACACTGGGTGGACAAGGATGAATGTGACATGGTTCCTAAATCTGGTATTCACCTTCTAGCCAGAGTGACATTACAGGGTAATGTGTGCTAATAATAGAGACAGGAGCTGGGCGTGGTGGCGCACTTCTGTAATCCCAGTACTTGGGAGGCTGAGACAGGAGAATTACAAGTTTCAGACCAGCCTCAGCAGCTTAGTGAGAATCTCAGCAACCTAGCAAGACCGTTTCAAAACAAAAAACTAAAAAAAATGGTCTGAGGGTCCAACTCAGAGATAGAATGCCTCTAGGTTCAATCCCGAGAGAAAGAGAGAGAGAGAGAGAGATCTGAGAAGTATTCCTAAAAGAAACACCCAAGCTGGGCCTTTAAGACTGAGTCAGACTTTGCTTTGAGAGAGGTGGAGAAGAGGGAAGCAGAGAGGGGAAGGTGAAGACACCAGGCAGAGGTGTGAGCATGAGCAAACCTTGGCGGATTGGTCAGCGTCTCTCCCCAGACCCTCTTGAAGACATGACTTACTCTCTGTTCCTGGACAATGAAGTCTTCTGCCTCTTCATCTGCATTTCTAGGCTACGACATGTTACCCTTTTCTGGCACATTACATTTTTAATCAGTTGGAACATGGCATTCCTATGTCTCCCCTAAAAAATCAGCAGTATATTTCCTGCTTGCTATTAGTAAACTAAGATATTTTTAACTCATGATGGAATAAAGTAAGGCCATTTTAGAACTGAATTAAAAATTGATGCTGTGTATTCACAGTACTAAAATAAAAATCCGAACCTCCTCATTCTATTTATCCCCATAAAAACAGAAACTAAATTAGGCATTGATTCACAAGGATGAAGCATGGTAGATTGGGATTCACATATTAAATTTTTATCTCTTCTCCTTTGCTTAGTTTAATAGTTACAAAGATAATAATATGATTATAGCCTACTACTGTATATTTTACTAGTTTATCTTTTTAAGGAAAGAGAGAGTAGAGGACTTCTCTAACAAACCCACAGTTATCTCTGAATAGATCCAAATAATAATTGTATATTTAGAATAGCTTTGGTAGATACACATACTTGTGTATGTTGTGAGTTACATGTTACAAGCTCACATTATCACTTTTCATTAAATAACTTGGGTAGATAGAATGAAAGAAATGAAATTTTGTCCTCCATAGATTCCAAAAGTGTAGATGAAATGTTTTAGTAGAAAAAGTAACACCAACAGTTAGAAATTTCAGGGTTCTGTTTCATCTCTTTTAACTTGCTGATATCTTGGACAAATAGTTTCTTTCCATTGTGTCTCAATTTTCTCATCTAAAGAAGTTGAGCATTATGTACTGTTAGGTTCATATCAGTTCTACTATTCCTTGAATCTCTGCTTTTTACCTTTCCTACACCTAATATGTTAGTCTGCTCTTTGCTTTTTTTTATTATCTTCCTTCAAGATTTTTGACTAACCACAATACTATCAAAGATATTTTAAGATTCTTGAAGATGTAATTTACAAACAATATGCTATATTTGTGATTTTGTTAATAGGAAATATTCAGAGATTTATAAATTATCATACCAGGTACATAACATTTTAATATGAATCCAATATGATATGGGCTTATAGAAATAATGACAATATCATCTTACATTTATCCATACTTTATAGTTTTCAAAATACTTTCATAAAAATCTCATACAATTATCCTTACACTTTTTTCTCTGAAATAGATTTAATAAGAATTTTTGCCTTTGATTTAGTAATCCCTTTTCGGAACTCTCTCATAAAGAAATACTTCTAAGTTCCTGAAAACAGTTAAAGATGTTTATTGTAACTGAAAATAGTTATCTAGGGATAAGTTAAATAAACTAAGAAACATCCACTGTGATTAAAATTTTTATGAAGATTAGGTAGCACAGAAATACCTTTGTTAATAGTGGAGGAAGGAAAGTATGACATTGAATGCCATACTTTAAAATAAAATAATAAAATAAAATAAAATAAATTAAAATAAAAATGTAAAGGCACCAAACAAATTATTTACCCTATGTGTAGGGGCAGAAATACTACTCTGATAGTTGACAAAATTGTGTTACAGTATGTTTGTTTTGTAGACTTTGAATAATCCTTCTACTTACATTTTTATTTCTGGTTTTTTTTTTTTTTACGGTACTGGGAATTGAACCCAGGGGCATTTTACCTCCGAGCTACACCCCCAGCCCTATTTTTTATTCTTTATTTTGAAATAGGGTCTCGCTAAGTTGCAGAGGGCCTAACTAAATAGCTGAGGCTGGCCGTGAACCCGTATCCTCCGGTCTCAGCCTCTCAAGTACTGGGATTATTACAAGCGTGCACCACCATGCCCAGCTTTATTTATGATTTTCTTAGCATACATTGCTTTTATAATAGAATGTGTATATGTAAAATTACTGTAGTTTCTTCTGATTAAAAACTGAGGCCTAGTGCCATTTTTTCGACGGTCTCAAAATGATACAAATACTTAGTGGTAAACCTGGGACTAGACACCAGGCTTCTTCTCTTAATCTATTCATTAGTTCATGTGTTCTAGCATCAAATTATAGGATATGCCAGCAGATGCAGAGATTCCCACTTTAATAAGGTTGTCTAGCTACATTTTTAAATATGTACTTCCTCTGTAGGATTTATTTGTTAATAGTAAAATTAGCAAAATCAATGTCATTTTTTTCATATATTCTAAAATACAGTAATATTTCCTGGGCTGAGTAGGTTTCAGGCCAGTATATATGGCTAGCTCATAGGGACAGAAGGACCCGGCCGGGTTCAATTCCTGGTCGTAATTGCCACTTGGTGACTGTGGCATTATGTAAGCAGTTTCTCCTAGGCCTCAATTTCTTTATTTATGTATCGGGCTCACAAACTCTACTGTACAAATAGTGTTGTCAACTTTTTCTAAACTATTCTGAAGTATTCCTATCTTTGTCCCCATGTGTTCACATTTATAGATTTAATATTTCCAGACTGCCTTGCAAGGCAGTTTAAGGTCTTGGAAAGAGGTCCAGATTGTACTCCCGCTTCAGAGTTGCCTCTGTTTGGGGCTCCAGCTCAACATTCCTCTTCTTCAGCTCATTGTGACATTGGACTACTCTCAATCTTTCTAATCCCTGGATCTTTCTATAACAAGGAGGTTGAACTAAATAATCCCTCTACTTCCTTCCAGCAGTACTCTTCTACCATCCCTTCTAGTTTCATTTTGAGCACATACATGAAAAAATAATAAATTGGTAATAAGTAGAGGTGGTGGGAGTGTAAATTACTCATTTTAGAAAATAATTTGGCACTTTCCAGTGAAGTTGAACATATGCATATAAGAGTGTTTATAACAGCACTGTTCATAATAGCCAGAGACTAGAAACAGCTTAAAGTCTATCAGCAATATGTTCATCATTAATCCTGGTATGTTTATGTAATGGAATACTGTGCAGCCATGAAACAATAGCAATGACAGGGACAAATTTCATCACCACAATGTTGAGTCAAAAAGCAAAGCAAAAAAAAAAAAGTAAAATATCTCTGCAGCATTATCCTATTTGCATATAGTTCAAAAACAGGCAAGACTTAACGATATTTTTTAGGAATGAGACCAGTACACAAAAGCAAGGATAGATTACCTCTGGGAACGGGAAAGGGTTACAATAAGAGGGGCTCATGGGGAACTTCTGGGGCACAGCAGCATCTATTGGCTCAGTGGTAGCTACACAAGATTTGCTTTATTGTCCTGATTCTTTAAAACAATGCATATGTGTGTTTTATGTGTTTTTTCGTACGTATATTATATCATGCCATTTAAAAATTGTAGGGTAACAATAAAAAAAAGCATGTGTGATCTTGTTTCATTGAATTCTTATCATCTCTTGAGAAATAATTGTCATTACAAAACACTTTGCATTTTGTTGTCATATACCACGAGAAAAAGAATATTAAACTGGTGCACTTCATTTGTCTTAGCTTCACAAACAAGAATATCTGCTTTTATTGATTACCTATGCACAAAACATTTTTTACTCTTTATCCCTAATCTTCACAATAATGCTCGCAGGTTTTATTATTATCTTCATCTTACAGATTTGAAAACAGGCTTAGAGTAATTTTTGGTGGAGGAGGAATGTTGAAGAAATCACTGAAACAAATCTGCATGGAGCACTTTTATTTTTTTTCTTTCATGTTATGGAAAGGTAAATTGGAAACAACATTTGTGACCATTAAAAAATATATAATATAAAAATAAGATTTAAACAAATGAACTAGGTTTTGGACAGATGTCTCTTCTTTCAAATGTTCCTAAAAGTACCTAAGATTTCCCAAATGCCTAGTAGTAAATGAATTTGTGGGTATTTGGACATTTACTGCTTGTAGGTCAAGCCCCTGCATTGAGCACTGAAATCAAACCTAATTAGAAGAGAAAGTGGGAGAGACAGTGTCTGCATTTTTGATACACTAATTGTGGTGGTCACTATCCAAAGTTTGCTGAACTACAACTGCTAAATTAACCACAAAAAGGAAATTACTTTGTATAGCTAAGCCAAAAATTTTTTTAGATTTAGTTTATAATGTCACTTGTTCTTAAAGGCTTGTGAACCTTTACCTTCTTTTAATAAGCCTTCATAATGACAAGGTCCCCTGAGAATGAAATCATCTGCGTGGAATGTGCCTGTGTCTTAAAATCTGATAAACATCACTTCGTGGTATTTAGGAGATTAAAAGAGACTTAAAACACGTAAATGTTACTTTCAGATTATTATAACCAAGGAAGCCTGTGGCCCAGCTATCAAAATAGCTCAGCTTCACCAAGTTCTAAGCAGCGGGCTCGGCCAGGTTGGTTGGGGCTGTTTTAGGGCCGACCGTGCTGTCTTTTGAGTTGTCCTATGATTGGCGATGTACAAGAATGTAATTGCTTCATCTCTGAGGCACATTTATGTGTCCCTTTGCCCTTGACACTAATTCATCATTTGCTTTATAGTAATTCCACTCAGACATCATCATTAAGCCCCACTGGAGGCTATTAAATGATGTGAGTGGATCTATTTCCTAATCAGTGACATTAGTTTATATCTCCTTATTAAGATACCCATTAAATTCATACCAGGAGAGATAACGCGAGCACTAATGCACTTTACATCTTCCATCAGTGCTTTTCTATTTATTTCTATACTGGCGGTATTAATATCTGAACTTCAGAATGTAAGAGAAGGCAAAGCTTTTAGTTAATGGTCTAGGATCTTTTATTCTGGTAAGACACAGAAGATATGAAGAGCAAAAGCATTCATTATTATGTTGTCATTTTTATTCTCTTTCCCTCCCTAAAACATAGCCGTTAAAATATACTTAATATCATTTATTTTAGAAGTTAGTGTATATCTTACTTTTATATAACCTTTTCTAAACAAAATTTATTATCCTAGTTTCCCTGTACTTTATCTTCATATGTTATCTTGGTTTTCTATTTTAATCTGAAACTCAGAGTATATACAGAGTTATGTCTACCTTTTGGATATATGAGCAAAAAAGTATTAATTGAATGTAGTATACTAGGCTCCAGGTGGTGGTAGAGGAATACAAAAGAAGTTTCTCCTTAGGAAAAATAGTTCACGTGTATCTAGACTCTAATTGCCCCGATTAATTCCCTGCACATCACCTTAACCAAAGTATCAGTTCAGTAAATATCCCTCTAATTTCATTCATTGTCATCTTCTTTTGAGCCATTTGGCAAAGTTGCTAATGTCACTTTTTATTAGAGAAATCCATAGATTACTGCCTTTGGGGTAACTATGGTGGTACCATGGCAATACAGCACCCTTTGATTTTACTTTCAGGTTTTGCTGCTTTTTTAGAACTAGCAATATGGAATTCATACTGGGAAGTGATGATTTTGCAAATCTGCTAGCACACACACTTCTCTTGTCTCACTTTCAACATTACCTTCCACCTTTGAGTCCTCATTCCAGTGTGTTATCCCAGGTGCAGAAAGAGAAATGTGGACAGAAGAGTCCTTTTAATTTGCTCCATGTATCAGACTTTCTTCCTGTGAGTGAAATACATCTTAGATTCACTATAGTTAATTCTGTAGTAGCATTCTCTTCTGCCCAAATACTCACATATTTCAATATTAGCATTCATATTAGCTACATTAGTTTGGGTCCAACAAGAAGCCAACTCTGAAAGAAGGGATTAAATGCCCAAAAGATTTACTGGGGGAGGGAATAGGAGAAATTGGGAAGAGCCTTCAGACTGCAATGGAGGTAGGATACCTGTAGGAGGGAGGAGAGGAAGGAGGCCTGGCTAGGTAGTCTTGGACTACAAGACTTCAGTTCCAAGAAAGGTTCATCCAAGTTGATGAGAAGTCCTCAAGCCAGAGTTGCCCATTGGAGGAGTCCCATGTGTCAGGTGCTTTGCCTTTAGCATCTCTGCCATGCAGTCATTGGCTGGGGTGGTGTGAAAGCTGTGAGGATTCACAGGGCCTGGAACTGGTGCCATTGAGCAGGTCCATTCCCCACAACAGGAGATCTAAGGGGCACATGTCATGGCTTCCATACTCATAGCATGACTTTAGATAAGTATGGCACCTCTTTAAAACTCAGTTCAGAGCCAGGCATGGTGGCGCACGCTTGTAATCCCAGTACTTGGGAGCCTGACACTGGAGGATCAGGGTTCACAGCTAGCCTAAGCTACTTAGTGAGGCCCTCCGCTACTTAGTGAGACCCTGTTTCAAAATAAAGAATAAAAGCCGGGCGTGGTGGCGCACGCTTGTAATCCCAGTACTTTGGGAGGCGGAGACCGGAGGATCCGGGTTCGTGGCCAGCCTCAGCTCTCGCTCTCTCTCTCTCTTTCTCTCTCTCTC
>PVJS01059050.1:0-11613 GCA_004027185.1 Glis glis | reverse complement strand
CCTCCTTCTCCTCCTCCTCCTCCTCCTCCTCTTCTTCTTCTTCTTCTTCTTCTTCTTCTTCTTCTTCTTCTTCTTCTCTTTTTCCTCAGTACCTGTCCCTCAGTTAGAATGCAAACTCCATCAGGGTAGAGACCTTGGCCTGTGTGAGTCATGGCTGAGAGCAGGACTTGGTGTAGAATAGATGCCCGGTGTCTATCTGTTGAATGAATGAAAACTGAAAGTATTTTAAATTATTTATGAACTCTAATCATTTCTTAGCTCTTTAGTAAACTGTAGAAGTTACTGTCGCATTATGAAAAAAACTCATTTGATGCTCAATGATTTATTAATCTTTCCTTGTTTGTTTGTTTTTATTACATTAAAAAATTAAAATTTACACTTTACATTGAAAAAGCAACATACAATCTGGTCAACACCACCTTTAACCATGTGCCAAAGTTAAAAACATCAGTAGTAAGTCATTTGACATCATGTACCCTTGATATGATGCAGTAAGAAGGACACTGCCTTTTCAGTATTCTTCCCCAGCACCCAAGACCTCCTGCAGTATCTGGTCAGTGCTTTTCAAAAGTGTGAAGGTTGGCCGGGCAGGCATGGTGGCACACGTTTGTAATCGCAGTACTTGGGAGGTGGAGACAGGAGGATCCGGGTTCGCAGCCAGCCTCAGCTATTTAGTGAGGTCCTCTGCAATTTAGTGAGACCCTGTTTCAAAGTAAAGAATAAAAATATAGGACTGGGGGTGGAGTTCCAAGGTAGAATGCCTCTGGGTTCAAACCCCAGTACCGCAAAAAAAAAAAAAAGTGTGAAGGTCATAGACTAGAACAGGATAAAATACTGTCACAGGTTGGAAGGGGCTAAGGAGACATGATGACTAAATGCAATGTGGTATCCTAGACAGAAAAAAAGACATTACTGGGAAAGCTGAGGAACTCTGAACAAAGTCAATATTTAATTAATTGTACTACACTAAAGTTTACTTCCTAGTTTCATAAATGAACCATGGTAATGTAAGATGTTAATATTAGAGATAGGTAAGTGAAGGGATGCATATGAACTCTCTGTACTATCTTTGCAACTTTTTTATAAATCAAAAATTTTAAAACATTAAGTAATGTATACACCATGATCATATTCTCATAGAAAAATTTAAACCTATTTATTCACCAATACTTTCAACTATCCTACATTTGTATATATAGATGGAGAGATGCCTAATATAGTAATCTCCAATGTTAATATTATTTATTATTGCACAGTGAAACTTTTAATTGATTGTTTTTTCTTTGTGCTTTATTGTTCAGTATTTAGGATTATTTCAGAGCAACAATAATAAAAATAGTTACAATGTACTAAGCACTTACTATGAGATACAACTTGTGGAATTAGCATTTCATACCTGATCTCAATTCTACAATAAGGTAGATATGGTTATTATTTTTATTATTAGAATTTTATTTATCAGAAATGAATGCACATACACATATAATATATGTAAAAATATACATATACATATATAAATATGTAATACACACAGTCACGGAAGTAAAAGGCAGTGTTCTACAAGGTTTACCAGGAAAACCAGAGTCTGCTTCCCTTGTAAGTATCAGATGTTTTGCACTTCCCAGGAATTACCATGTTAAACTCTTTTAGCTGTTTCTTTTTGTATTTATGTACATAATTTTTTCCTAAAAACTTGCTTATACAGCTATTTCTTAATTTTCAGTTTTAGATGTTGTCTCTTGACTTTCTACTATGGAAAATACACATTTAGATCTTCTAACATGCTTCTCTTTCACCTACACAATTACCTTTGTGAATTCTGCATTTGCATTATTTTTTTTGTATTTGACATTTTTATTTTATGCTGCAAAAACAAAAACAAGCAAGCAAACAAACAACAAAAAACTTGAAATAGACTCGTCAAATGATGTAGATTCATCCTTTCCAGGAAAGCAGAAGGTAGACCAGTGCAGTTATCCTCCAGGCCACACACATCCTGCTTCCCTGCTGCTTGCACTCTGCTGGGTTTTGATCCTTCTTTGGGTCATAGTCTAGATCATTTTCCTCATCTCGTTCTTCCTCCCCTTCCTCATCTGCTTCCTCACCTTCTTCATCATAATCATCATCATCATCTTCAATAGCTTCTCCAGTAAAGTATAACACCAATCGTGGAATTATACATTCATGTAAAAAGTGACCAATTTCAAAGTCTGCAGCAAGGATAGCTTCGGCACAGCATCCAGATCTCCACTCTCAGGAACTTTAGGAGGGGCAAAAAAATTAAGGAAAGAGTCATTGGAAACTGTTTTAGTGACAGTACGAACTGTCTCACGTCCCTTGTATTTCTGCTTCTTCTTAATGGTTTTCAAAGTGACATTCTTTCCTTTTTTCCAATCTATCTGGCACCCTGTACAACCCATAATTTCTGGTCCATCAAAAGAAAAGGGATCAGAATCATCTGGTTCCTACCTCATCCTATACGTCTTTGTCAACACTTCGTTTGTGAAATATTCATTGGGTTCAAAGTGAAATTCTAAGATAAAACTCATAGGCTGGCCAGCATCCGAGATCTTCACTTTAATATCTTTCAAGGGCTTCAGAATAGGTTCAGCATGTTCCTGAACCATGTCGCTGAGCAAGTCAACATTCTTAAAAACAGTCAACCAAAATTCAGGAATTCCTTTAGGGTCTTCTTTTTCTTCATCCTTTTTCTCATCTTCAATCTTGGCCTTTTCTTTCAGCTCCTCTGAAATTTCATCTTCCTCATCTGGTTCCCATTCACATTCTTCTTCTGTAGGTTCATAAATTGCATTAATGATCTCAAACCGCTTATCCAATAGAGGCTGATAGAGAACAGCATACTTCCTTTCAAGATCATGAACTTCCTCATAGAATTTGGCTTCTATCTGTGCACATTTAACTTGAAGGTTTTTGAGAGCATTCACACGTCTTTTAACTAACCTAGGCAAACTTTCGATGTATCCTGTTGGTGTTTCTACCAGACCATCAAGTCTTTCTTGAAGGGCTGCAAGAATCTGGGGATTTTGCATCATCTGAACAGTCAGCTGACGCGCTTTGATTTTTCTTTCTTCACCAGTTTCTTCTTCTTCTACTTCTTCAACATCATCCAAATCTTGATCAAGTTCAGACTGTTCTTTGTTGTCAACGTCTGCCATGTTGTAAGAATTCAAATTACTATTTAGTTCCATCCATCTTCCAAATGACCAGTCTTAGAATTAAGCTGGACAGTTAGATTTGGGCCATATATTTCAACTGGAGCAACTTCAAACAAGCTTGAGACATAAGAATCCCTAAAAATCACTGAAAACCTCATTTGCCTCCAGTTCTAAACAAATTCAATCTATGTATTAGTTTTTTCCCTTATCCAATCAGAGGTACTGACTATTAGTACTTCCTAAGTAAAATAAGGAGCATTAAATTAAAAGCTGATGAAGCCAGGCATGATGGCACATGCTTGCAATCCCAGTACTTGGGTGGCTGAGACAAGAGATCACCTGGCAACTTAGGGAAGCTCTCAGCAACCTAGTGAGACCCTATTTCCAAATAAGAAATAAAATCAGGCTAGGGGTATAATTTGGAAGTAGAATGCCTCTGGGTTCAATCCCCAGCACCAAAAAATAAAAAATAAATTAAGCTGACCAGAAAATAGGACATAAAGAGCTGAGAGTGTAGCTTGGTGGTGGAGCACTTCCCTAGCATGCACAAGGCCCTGGGTTTGATCCCCAACAAGGTGAGAGAAACAGAGGGAGAAAGGAGGAAAGGAAAGAAACAGGACACAGATACTAGTTTCAAAAGATGTCTTCAGTCCGCTTGCCTGTGATCCCAGTACTTGAAAGGCTGAGTGTGGAACTGAAGGTTCCAAGACAGCCTCAGCAACTTAGGGAGACCCTGTTTCAAAAAAACACCTTCCCCCCTTTACTGGGGTTGTAGCTTGGGAGTAGAATGCCCCTGAGTTCAATTCCCAGTACAAAAAAAGAAAATAAAATTCTTGACATCTTTTCTCAAAAGTAACAAATTTTGTCTTACGATTCTCCTGAAATCTGGCAAGCAGTCTAAGTTGGGAGATTTTAAAGAGAAGTCTTTTCAGATTTCATCAGACCAGTGATAGTCTAAAGTAGGGACTCCTGCTGAGTGTACAAGCCTGTAATCCTGGTACTTGGAAGGCTGAGACAGGAGGATCACGGGTTCCAGGCTAAGCCTCAGCTGAGGGAGAATCTCATCAACCTAATAAGAGCCTGTTTCAAAACAAAAACTAAAAAAGGGCGGGGGGTGTATCTCAGAGGTAGAAGGCTCCTGGGTTCAATTCCCAATACCACAATAAATAGGTAAATAAAATAGACTCCTTGAGGACAGACGGCCTGTGCCTAATTGATCCTCTACTCTGAGCCTAGCCCTCCCCCACAAGCCCTCAGTTCCCTCCTCCCTTCACTACAATTCCCAAGATTTTTACTTAGTGGGGCGCACTGATAAGGAAGCAGGGTAGCAGTTGGCTGTGGTCAGCGTACATTAACGCCTCATTCCACCTCATACTTCTTCCACTCCACCCCCACTCATCTTTTTTTTTTTTTTTTTTTGCGGTATCAGGGATTGAACCCAGGGGCGTTCTACCTCCGTGCTACACCCCCGGCCCTATTTTTTTATACTTTATTTTGAAACCGGGTCTCACGAAGTTGCAGAGGGCCTCACTAGAGAGAGAGAGAGAGAGAGAGAGAGAGAGAGACAGACAGGGAGAAAGAGAGAGAGAGAGAGCTGAGGCTGGCCGCGAACCCATATCCTTCGGTCTCCGCCTCCCAAAGTACTAGGATTACAAGCGTGTGCCACCACGCCCGGCCACCCCCACTCATCTTAACACAGCTAGTCAATTATCTTATTCTGGGAACGTCAAAGAAAGAATTAATTTGTTAGAAAGCCTAGAATTAAAACTATTACAGGCCAAACCCTTTCCCTTCAACTTAGAAACATTTGATCGATTAAGATCAATCTAAAAAAAACAACCTGACCAACACCTACCGAAGTTCTAAATGTACCTGGGATAATACACAAAACCTTTTAATAAGTGCTTTCCACATGTTAAGTCTTTAAAATCCTGCCAGTGGAGGCCCTCCCCCATCATCCATCAACTAACACTCATCATTTGCTTCTGGTACCAATAAAAAGATTAAAACCAAAGAGAAGCAGGCTAGAGTTTGAAACCCAGGAGCCGGCCTCAGGTGCTCAGTATTCCTTCCCACATCCTGTCATCCCTCCAACTTTCAATCAGGTCAGGTTGGTGCCCAGGCAGGGGTCTCCGGGTCGGGTCAGGTGCTGCGCCGCCCATCACCACCTGTCAAGCACATTTGAATTATTATGACCATGCAAATATTCACTCTGGAGCCATGAGTAATACCTTCTCAGTATAACTTGCTTTTTCCCCTGTAGTTAATAATTATCTCATTATTTATTTGTTTTCTTATTTTTCTATGTCCCTTTCACTAATGCATCCACAAATTCTTCACCAATAGAGTAAATCAACTCTTGGTGCACTCAGAGACATGAAGCACTGTCTCGTTTCAATCTCTCTTCTTGGAGCTCACCTGGAGATGCTTCTGTCCTCCTCCACACCTTCCCCTCATTTGGACTGATGACACTCCAGGCTTGTCAGAGAGCAGTCATCCTGTGATCCTCCTGCACCCTCACCCCAGGGTAATGCGTGTCCTGTGATGTGTTTCCCTTCTGTTTCCTGCATCTATATCTTCTTTCTTGAACTATAAACTTTTGCCTTCATATGGATCTTTTTCATCAGATCTGATAACCTTCTTTAGTCAGGAAACTGTTTCTCTTTCATTTGGAGAATATTTTCATATGTTGTTCCTTTGATAATTTCTTCTCCTTCATTTTATCTCTTCTCTATTTTTTGAACTTTTAATTATTTAGTTTTGGATCTCTTTACATAGCCTATATTTTTTACTTCTCCAATTTTCCATCTGTTTGTCAATCTGTTTTGGTTTATGGACAATTTCTTTACCTTGATCTTCCAACCTGTTATTGAATTTATTTTATTACCACTTTTCCAAGATTCCATTCCTTTGTTTTATAAATGTTCTTTTTATAGCATCTTATTCTTGCTTCTTGAATGCACTTTTATAATGTTTAATGGTTATATATGCATATGTATATGTATATTTGTATTTACAACATGACAAATATTTTTCCTCCTTCATTATCTCTTTCTCTTACTTTTCTTTTTTTTTTTTTTGGTACTGGGGGTTGAATCCAGGGGCATTCTACCTCTGAGCTATACCCCCAGCCCTTTTTACTTTTTGTTTTTTGAGACATGGTCTCTCTAGGTTGTGTAGCCAAGAGTCTCTCTATGTTGCTGAGGCTGGCCTTGAACCTGCAATCCTCCTGTCTCAGCCTCCCAAGTACTGAGATTACAGGTGTGTGCCGCCATGCCCAGCTCCCTTCATCACCTCTCTTTTCTCTGCATTTCCTTCTATCCTCTATGATTGTTAGGATTTCTGTTATTCTAGTTAACAGGATTTTCTCGAATCCAAAATGTATGTTGATCCTTAATCGTTTCTTTATTTTTTAGAATAAGGGATCAAGGCCAGGTGTAGTGGTAAACATCTGCAATCCCAGTACTTGGGAGGTCAAGACAGGAGGATCACAAGTTCAAGGCCAGCCTCAGCAACTTAGCAAGACTGTGTTTCACAAGTATAAATAGTAGAAAGTATAAAGGGCTGGAGGCATAGCTCAGAGATAGAATGCCTTGGGTTCAATACCTAGTACCAAAAAAGGATTAAAGAAGAAAGAAACGAAACGGCACCAAAAAGCCAATTTGATCCCATGCATATGGGCTATGCCTGTCAGCTGGTGGACTCTGCTCTAGGGCAGGGTTACTCAGCACAGGCACTATTTACACTTCGAGTTGGATAGTTCTCTGTTGTGAGGGCTGCCCTGTGCATTGGAGGATGTTTAGCAGCATCCCTGGCCTCTACTCATTAGATGACAGTAGCATTCTCCCTTCATATGTGACTAAAAAATGTCTCCAGACATTGCCAGATATCTAGGAGAGGGGAGAATGAAGTCATCCCTGTTGAGAACCCCTGCTCTAGGGGGATCGAACTAAGATTTTGTTGGGAGCCTCCCAAGTATCAATAATTTTCCACTTTTCTCATGGGATGGTCAGTTTCCACTGCAGGAAATCATCCACCTTCCTGCCTGGAGTTTTATGAAGACTAAGTTTTATGAACATAATCAGGTTAAAACAACAACAACACAAAAAATCTTTTAACATTTTCCTCTAACCCTGTCAGAGCTAAGGTCATTTCTCAGCCATGGGAGATCCCCTGTGAACCGGCCCTCTCTGCTTTGCCTCATCGACCACCTAAGCAGTCACCTGAAAAGAAACCGTGGGCCTGGTATTTTTCTGATTACCTATGATACAGAGGGTGACTACCTTACCAGTGTTATTGCTGCCCTAACTTCTCTGTGCCTACTTGTCTTCCTTTTTATAAGGTAGGAGCTATGAAGTTTATTTCATTGAATTTTTTTTTATCAAATCAGGCCAGGAAGTCTGTGCTACATTGTGAAAATTGACTTTCGGGGGGGAAAAACTTCTAAAGGAACACTGAAGTATTGTCAGTTGTGTAGCCTACCTTCTCAAGTTTATCTAGATGAGCAGTGTTTCAAGTTCTGTGTATAGACAGAAGTATTCATCACTCAGTGCAGGGGAAGTCGGATTGCCATCTCCCCACCCGCTATATCAAAACACAACTCAACAGGAGAAAGCAAGGGAAAAGCATCGACCGTGAACCCACACAATGATAAACGTCATTCAAGCTTCCTTCTATATCCTTTTCTGATAAATGAAGGCAGAGATCTGGAAAGTAAGGTCTTTTCTTTGCAAGCATTTCAAGTGAATCTAAAAGAACCAGTCAAATGAGAGCTCCTCGGTTCTGAAAAGGTTAAAGTTGCCATTTGGCCGCAGGATAACTTCACTACTGTTTCACCACTGCTGCTCACAACATGATTGAACACGGAGGACCTGGAAACAGCTCTGCGTGGCTTACCTGCCAATATAGATTCTGCACCAGAAAGCAGGCTAAGGCAGAGAGGTGTTGATACTTACAGAAGTTTACCTTTGAACAATAATGCCAATTATATCATGGACACATTTCCAACACACAAGCCCCACCTCAAATGAAAAACTTTTTGACAAAACAATGAAAATATGTTGGTCTGCTGTATTGGGACAAACCTATAAAAACAAACAGATACAACCATGACTGAAAAGGCCAAATGTTATTGAGCACATCTTTCAGGTCAGTGGCCTTGAATCCTTAGACACAGGACTTTAAGATTATATATTTTCACAGGGCGTGGTGGTGCATGCCTGTAATCCCAGTACTTGGGAGGCTGAAATAGGAGGATTGCAGGTTTGAGGCTAGCCTTGGCAATTTAGGGAGATCCTGTTTCAAAATAAAAAATGAATAGCCGGGCGTGGTGGCACACGCTTGTAATCCTAGTGCTTTGGGAGGCGGAGACCAGAGGATCCAGGTTCGCGGCCAGCCTCAGCACTTTCTCTCTCTCTCTCTCTCTCTCTCTCTCTCTCTCTCTACTTAGCGAGGCCCTCCGCAACTTTGTGAGACCCGGTTTCAAAATAAAGTATAAAAAATAGGGCTGGGGGTGTAGCTCGGAGGTAAAATGCCCCTGGGTTCAATCCCTGGTACTGCAAAAAAAAAAAAAAAAATGAAAAGGGCTGGAAGTATAGCTTGGAGGTAGAATGCCCCTGGGTTCAATCCCCAGTGACACACACACACAAAAAAATCATATTTTCATTTCAATGTTAATCCAACAGAATTAATGTATTACAGTAATAATTTTTTTTTTTTTTTGCGGTACCAGGGATTGAACCCAGGGGCGTTCTACCTCCGAGCTACATCCCCGGCCCTATTTTTTATACTTTATTTTGAAACAGGGTCTCACGAAGTTGCGGAGGGCCTCACTAAGTAGCTGAGGCTGGCCACAAACCCGGATCCTCTGGTCTCAGCCTCCCAAGTACTGGGATTACAAGTGTGCGCCACCATGCCTGGCGTACAGTAATAATATTTTGAAAATATTAAAGGTTACTTCCAGATTCCCCAGTACCCTACTAAAATTCATGCTAAGTCCTCTGGTGTCCTAGGAGAGAAGATACAAACTAGAAAGAAATTTTGTGAATAAAGAGAACATGACAGAGCACAACTCATTACAAGAATAGAAAAAGGTGAAAAAGCCCTCCTGAAATGGAGAAAGATGAAAGAAAGGAGTCAAGAGGTCAAAACCAGTGCCATCCTCCTCCCTGACCATGGCCAGACTCCTCCCTGCGCTTTCCTCTGTTTGAATTGCGTCTTCCTCTGAATTGCATCTTCCTGGAGTGAACAGTGTCTCTTCAGCAAAGATTTGTGATTAGCAAGTTCTCTCTTTGACCTTAAAATACCTTTATTTTGCCCCCCACCTTTGTGGTATTGGAGATTGAACTCAGGTGCATTCTACCTCTGAGCTACATCCTCAGCCTTTTTTATTTTTTATTTTGAAACAAGGTCTCCCTAAGTTACTGAGGGCCTCACTAAATTGCTGAGGCTGGTCTCAAACTGCGCTCTTCCTGTCTCAGTAGTGGGATTACAGGTCTGTGCCACCACCATACCTGGATTATTTTGCCTTATTTTACCCAAACTATTGAATAATTTAGTTGGGGATGGAATTCTTTTTTTTTTTTTACACTACTAGGGATTGAACCCAGGGGCATTCTACCTCCGAGCTACACTCCCAGCCCTATTTTTTATTCTTTATTTTGAAACTGGCTCTCACTAAGTTGCGAAGGGCCTCACTAAGTAGCTGAGACTAGCCATGAACCTGCAATCCTCCTGTCTCAGCCTCCCAAGTACTGGGATTACAAGCATGCGCCACCATGTCCGGTTTGGGGATAGAATTCTAAGTTGACTGTTTTGAAACTAATATTCCATTGATTCTGAAAAGTCTAGAGTTATTTTGACTGCGATTCCCTTTTAATGTCATTTTTAAAATTCTGTCTTAATGTTTTCTTTTTATTTTAGGTGTTCTGTAATTCTTTATTTTGAAGATTCATTTTTTTATTAATTTAAGAAAACCCTCAGTCAGGTGTGGTGGTATACACCTGTAACCCCAGTGCTTGGGAGGCTGAGACAGGAGGATCACAGGTTCAAGGCTAGCCTCAGCAACTTAGCAAGACCTGTAGGAGTTCATATTTTTTCCTTCCCAAAGACCTAGGCCCTGAGAAGTTTCCTTTGAGTCTCCCTGGGACAGTGGAGAGTTTCCTGGTCCTTTCACATGGTTACATGACTTTCCGTGTCCCTGCATAAGTTTAAAACCCATGTCACTAAGTATTTTTATTAATTTCCAAGCCTAAAATTGCCTCTGCCCACCAAGGCCACTGCATGGTCAACTCATGTGCTTGTGACGTGGCTTTCAGATCTTTTTTACATTTATGATACTGGGAGTTATCCATTTCTCTATTAGTTATACATAGTTAGAGTACACTTCTATGGAGTTAATTATATCCAGCATTTTAGGGTTTACAAGGCAAGATTCTGTGTTATCTTAATCCTCAATGTTGTTGGAACTAGATGTTCAGCATTGAATCTTCAATTTGTTGGGAAGTATTTGTGGTTGCTTTTAAATTAACATGTTGTAATATTAAAATGACAGTTATCTGTGTGCAAAGTAGTATTCATGTTTAATTCTTTTACCAAAGTCAAACTCCTCCTCCTCCTCCTCTTCCTTCTTCATAATAATTCAAAATTAAAGTCCACTTCATAGGAAAGACTTTGATTTCATAGAAAAGTCAATCCATGGAGACTCATTGGTTTGTATGAAAACTTCAAGATGCAATAAAGTCATAAGCGCCTTTGATTGATTTAAGCCAAGGAGAAAAAAAAATGTAATATAACAAATTATGGCTTCATTCCAAGTGGAGGCATATGTATAAATGAGTGAAAGTTTTCTAAGCAGCATCAATAGAGACTAGAGGTAGAAGAACTGACCTGAGTCATCGCAGAGTAAATGCTATAAAAGGCACATTGTCATAAAAGAACAGGTGTGCTATATACGTTTTATCTTTGTACATGGGAAGCTTTTAATAGTTTATGCATAGTAATAAATAAGCAATGAAGACATTTCTGTGTGTGTGTGTGTGTGTGTGTGTGTGTGTGTGTATGTATGTTAGTTACTGGGGATTAAACTCAGGGGCATTCTACCTCCAAGCTACACCCCCAGCTCTATTTTATTTTTATTTTTTGAAACAGGGTCTCACTAGGTTGATGAGAGTCTCACTGTTTGCTGAGGCTGTCCTTGAACCTGCGTTCCTCCTGTCTCAGCTTCCCAAGTACTGGGATTATAGGCGTGCATCACTACATCCAGCTTAATGAAGACATTTCTTAAAACAGTATTTTTAGCCGGGCGTGGTGGCGCACGCTTGTAATCCCAGTACTTTGGGAGGCAGAGACCGGAGGATCCGGGTTCGTGGCCAGCCTCAGCTCGCGCGCTCTCTCTCTCCCTCTCTCTCTCTCTCTCTCTCTCTCTCTCTCTCTCTCT
>PVJS01059049.1:0-11614 GCA_004027185.1 Glis glis | reverse complement strand
AGGGATGCAAGGCTGGTTCAACATACGAAAAACAATCCATGTAATCTACCACATAAACAGAACTAAAGACAAAAATCACATGATCATTTCCATAGATGCTGAAAAAGCATTTGACAAAAATCCAACACCCATTCATGATAAGAACACTGCAGAGAATTGGAATAGAAGGAACATACCTCAACATCATAAAGGCAATATACAAGAGGCCCAGAGCCAACATCATGTTGAATGGGGAAAAACTTCGAGAGTTCCCTTTAAAAACAGGGACAAGACAAGGATGTCCGCCGTCACCACTCCTTTTCAATATAGTACTCGAGACTCTAGCCAGAGCAATAAGGCAAGAGAAGGAAATAAAAGGAGTACAAATAGGAAAAGAGGAACTGAAACTATCTCTATTTGCAGATGACATGCTATTATACTTAGAAGATCCAACAAACTCAATTGAAAGGCTCACAGAACTGATCAACAAATTCAGCAAAGTGTCTGGATACAAAATCAATCTTAAAAAATTAGAAGCTTTCCTGTATGCCAACCATAAATCCACTGAAAAAGAAATCCAGAAGACATTTCCACTCACGATATCCCCAAAACAATAAAATACTTGGGAATAAACCTAACCAAGGAGGTAAAAGACCTCTACAAGGAAAACTATAAAACATTGAAAAAAGAAATTGAAGAAGATCTTAGAAGATGGAAAGATCTCCCATGCTCTTGGGTAGGCAGAATAAATATCAAAATGGCCATTCTTCCAAAAGTGCTCTACAGATTCATTGCAATACCCATTAAATTACCAAAGTCATTCTTCACTGACATAGACAAATCTGTCCTTAGATTCATTTGGAACAACAAAAAACCCAGAATAGCCAAAGTAGTTTTCAGCAACAAGAACCATGCAGGAGGCATCACAATACCTGACTTCAAACTATACTACAAAGTCATAGTAATAAAAACAGCATGGTATTGGCACAAAAGCAGACACAGAGACCAATGGAGCAGAATAGAAGACTCTGAAACAAACTCATACACCTACAGCCAATTGATTTTTGACAAAGGGGCTAAAAACACCCACAGGAAAAAGGATAGCCTCTTCAACAAATGGTGCTGGCAAATCTGGCTAACCATAAGCAGAAAAATAGAAATAAACCCATCTTTCTCACCTTATACAAGAGTCAATTCAAGATGGATCAAAGACCTAGAAATCAGACCAGAGACCTTGCAGCTACTCGAAGAGGGCATAGGCCCAACACTTCAACACATAGGCACAGGTAAAGACTAACTCAACAAGACCCCAAAGGCACAGGAAAGTAAAATGAGGATCAATACATGAGATTGCATTAAACTAAAGAGCTTTTGTGCAGCAAAGGAAACAATCAAGAATCTCAACAGAGATCCGACAGAATGGGAGAAGATTTTTGCCAGCTACTCCTCTGATAGAGGACTCATATCTAGAATATACAGAGACTTTAAAAAAATCACCACTAAAAAAAAAATAATTCAATCAAAAAATGGGCAAGTGAACTAAATAGACACTTCACAGAAGAAGAAATACAAATGGCCCATAAATGTATGAAAAAATCTTCAACATCATTAGCAATCAGAGAGATTCAAATCAAAACTACCCTGAGATTTCACCTAACCCCAATTAGAATGGCATTCATTAAAAACATAAACAACAATAAGTGCTGGCGAGGATGTGGAGAATCAGGAACTCTAATACACTGTTGGTGGAATTGCAAATTAGTGCAACCGCTTTGGAAAACAGTGTGGAGGATCTTCAGAAGAATGGGAACGAACCTACCGTATGGCCCAGCAATACCACTTCTAGGCATCTACCCAAAAGAACTGAAACCAAACTACCAGACTAATGCATGTGTATCTATGTTTATAGTTGCACAATTCACAATTGCCAAACTTTGGAACCAGACAAAGTGTCCATCGACAGACGAATGGATCACAAAACTATGGGATATGTACGCAAAGGAATTTTATGCATCCATAAAGAAAAATAAAATTACAACATTTGCAGGGCAATGGAGGGCACTGGAGAACATTACGCTAAGCGAGATCAGTAAATCACAGAGTGAAAAGTCGGATGTTCTCCCTAATATGTAGAAGCTAGGGAGAATGGGACTTAGAAGGAACTCCAGACAAAGAAGGAGAAAACTTTAATTGAGCAAAGAAGGTGACCTAACTGAGGGAGACGGGAGGGGGGAAGAGGGAAATACGCTAATGCACATGATGTATATAAACAAACTTATCAGAATCAATCACTATGCTGACCAGGGAAAGGAGGGAAGGGGGAGGGAATGGGGTGGGATTTGAGAGAGGGCTAAATGAGCAATGTGTGCTTCTGATACGCTGACACTTACCAAAACGTATAACTACAATGCACCAATAAATGTAATAGAAAAAAATAGGTCTGGGGATGTAGCTCCTAGGTAGAATGCCTCTGAGTTCAATTCCTAGTACTACAAAAAAAAAAAAGAATATGCTCAAGTAGTCATAAAAATAAAGCATTTAAACAAAATTTATACTAAAGTTAAGAATAAGCCAGGCATGGTGGTGCACACCTGTAATTCCTGTACTTGGGAGGCTGAGACAGAAAAATCACAGGTTCAAGGACAGTCTTTGCAACTTAACGAGGTCCTCAGCAACTTAGTGAGACCCTGTTTCAAAGTAAAAAATAAAAAGGGCTGGGGGTGTAGCTCAGAGGTAGAACACTGGGTTCAATCTCCAGTACCACACACACAAAAAAAAGTTAAAAATATCTCATGGAAATACCTTGAGTTGGAGCTTTTAAAAATTAAGAGATCTCAGAAATTTCCTAAAAAAGAGAAGAAAGTAAATAGTTAAGTATGACCTCAAAGATTTTAACTCAGGATAAGCAATAACAAAACAAAACAGAACAACAACAAAATATTTTTTAAAAAAGCCAGGTGTGGTGGCACACGCCTGTGTTATCAGTACTTGAAAAGCTGAGACAGAAGGATTGAAGGTTTGAGGCCAGCCTTGGCAACTTAGCAAGACCCTCAGCAACTTAGCGAGACCCTGTTTCAAAATTTAAAAAATAAAATAGGGATGGGGGTGTAGCTCAGCGGTAGAACACCCAAGGGTTCAATCTCCAGTACCACACACACACACACAAAAAAAAAACAACGCTGCCACTGACAAAATTATTACGATGAACAATGAAATGGAAGTTGATGTAGGCACTAGAGTAAATTTCTTAAAACAACTGAGGACATCAAGGATAACAAAATAAATAGAGACAAAGGTATGGTACCCAGAGTGTCTATTTCTGGAAAAAGGAGGTAGAAGAGAATTCAAGCAATTACAAGGCATGAGAGAGAGAGAGAGAGAGAGAGAGAGAGAGAGAGAGAATAGGACAGGTACAAGAGTGGGTAAATGCAAGAAGAAAAAAAGGAAAGCCATCTTTCTAGCTAACCACTTGAAATTCTACTTCTAGACCGTGGGAACATGAGCTTCCCCTTGTCACAGACGTGAAGGCTTCCAGCAAGGAGCCCTAGAAGCATATCTTAATGAGCCTATACATGAATGGATTGCTCTGAGTTCGCAAAACATTTTCACATACATTAATTCATTTTATTCCCATCAAAATCCTTCAACCAGGAAAGAAATGTTATGAATTCCATTTTATTTATTTATTTATTTATTTATTTATTTATTTATTTATTTTTTGCAGTACCGGGGATTGAATGCAGGGGCGTTCTACCTCCACGCTACGCCCCCGGCCCTATTTTTTATACTTTATTTTGAAACCGGGTCTCACGAAGTTGCGGAGGGCCTCGCTAAGGACAGAGAGAGAGAGAGAGAGAGACAGGGAGAGAGAGAGAGAGAGAGCTGAGGCTGGCCGCGAACCTGGATCCTCCAGTCTCCGCCTCCCAAAGTACTGGGATTACAAGCGTGCGCCACCACGCCCGGCATGAATTCCATTTTATACATGAAATAAAAGGCCACGTTTAGGATCCTATGTTAAATAGCATGAAAAACTAAAATAACTAGTAAATGTTTTTTCAAACTTACAAAAATTCACTTACCCTCAAATGCTATCTTTTAAAGAAAAAAGTTCCTGTCTTATATTTAAAACACACACACACATACACACTTCCAACTATTAAAAGATACCTTTAACAAGGCTGGGCGTGGTGGCACACGCTTGTAATCCCAGTACTTGGGAGGCGGAGACCGGAGGATCCGGGTTCGCGGCCAGCATCAGCTACTTAGTGAGGCCCTCCGCAACTTTGTGAGACCTGGTTTCAAAATAAAGAATAAAAATATAGGGCTGGGGGTGTAGCTCAGAGGTAGAATGCCCCTGGGTTCCATCCCCGGTACCGCAAAAAAAAAAAAAAATACCTTTAACAGAAGTCCATCATTCCTGTTGGCAGCTGAAAAGTATATGCCTTGAGAGACCAAAATGGAAATGTTGATTGCGGTAGATTTTTGGTTCAGCTAAAGGATGATTCCCTTTTTTACAATGTTTAATTAAAAACTGCATAATGACTTTGTAGGGTGATGGGAGAACACTGATTCCCCATTCCTCACATTTCCCTTGTAGGGGAGGGAGTTGCCCTAGAAGTGAGAAGTAGGAAGCACACTAGCTTTTCTCCACCCCTGCACTTACTTTCCCCAGGAAAGAAGCAAGCCTTAGCTAGTGGTGAGCCTGCAGCCAGTCTCACCTGGCTCAGCCCTTTGCTCTCGCTTTCCCAGAACCAGCTGGTTTGTAGGCTCTAACACACGCTCCTTCACGTCCTGTTGTAATAAGGGCAGCCTCTGCCTCTGGGGGAGGTCTCCAGCTGTCCAGATGTGCCAGTGGCAAGGTCAGTATGTCTCTCTAATTCAGAGGTGAAAAGCCCACTTGACCACAGATCTAAAGCTGTTTTCTGCCATCAGTTTTCCCAGTGGAAAAGTCCATGCTCTAATCTCCAGTTATCTTTTGTCTCATTTCTCAATTGTTTATAACACTGGGGAAAGAAAAACAAAGTTGTTCTTTACTGGTCCCCTAAAGCTACAAGCAAGGATAAGGGCTAAAAATAAAAATAAGCCACACAGAGAAGAGCTCTTTCTTTTCCCCCCATCCTCATTATTTTTTAAAGCTCCTACATTAAGGATCTACACATGTAGATGATATGATGATTTTGGTGTATGAAACAGCCACATGTAACAACATAATCACATCAACTAAACATTAAGAATGCAAAGCTTTGGTGACCTAGTGATGGGAACTATAGAAATATTAGGGTAAAAACTATACAAATACAGAAAGAAAACAAAAACTCAACCAGGTATAGTATTTGCCTCTAGAAAAAAGATCAGATTTTGAAGCAACCTCTATTTAGATGATCTTATATTATAAAAATTATTCTAGATTTAAAGATTCTAGATTACTCTAGATTTAAAGATTCTAAATTTTTATATAAAATTCTGTCTGCAATTTGCATGTATCACACTAAATCATGGTTTTGATATTTTCCTTAACAGTTCAAAAAAGTGTAGCTACAGAAACAAATCAGTGAATAAAAATGAGCCTCTTATTCTTAATTTGTAAAAATGTGAATGTGACCCTCTACTGCTCAGAGTTTTTGAAAGGGTGGAATCCAGTAACATATATGAAAAAGTCTATGAAAATTCCAGACACAATTTTAGTTTTATTATCTTTTTCTAAGGCCTGCAGCTACTATCTTTTGCCACTAGATGGCAATGCAGTGCTATACCAGTAGATCAAAAGTTGCCCAAACTGCACCAAGAGAAATCTAGATTTCATTTAACAGCTAAAGTGAAATGTGTAAAGAATAAAATTACAGGTATTTTCCTGACATCTGACAGGCTAAAGGGGAAAAACATCGGATATTTAAAAGGTGTCTTTGATAATTTCATATTCTGTAAGAAATCAAAGTGCTAATGGTACACTTTTCATTTAAAAATCTCACTCATTTTAATGAAGAATGTGGATAATCCTATGAAAAGAGTATTGTACAAAGTAAGACATATGATGAAAGGTAATAAAAATATTTAAACATTTACCTCTGACCCCAAACTGAGAGAAACGATTTCATCCTCAAAAGCAGAATGTGTATCAATATGAGCAGGAATTCCTGAGATGAAAAATAGAATAGGACGTCACTCCATTATACCTTTGAGGAGATTTAAGATGGTGCTAAACATAGCCTCACACAATTATGGTGAAAAATGGTTTGGTTGGAAGAAGGTACTATAATTTTAGTTAAAAGGAAACAGGGTGAATGTAACTAAACAAAATTAAACTAATTAAACTAAAAATATCTTAAGTTCAAGATAAAGTACCATTGTGACTCTAAAATCAAGGCTTGGGAGTCATTGCTTAACTAGGAGACATGTCCAATCCCAGCCCTAGAGAAAGATAAATACAAGTCACTTTTTCCCTTGAACACTCAATTAGCAAGTATTTGGAGAACAAAGGCAAGAGCCATGGTATGGAAACTAAGCATGTCAATAATTAAGCTTCCTCCACACCTATCAATCTGTTAGCTGAGCACCTCTTACTACAAAACGTTGCTATATGGTGAAGGAATACAAGGCAAGACAGTCCCTGTCCTCAAGGAGTTTACAGACCAGTGGAAACCCAGGTAAATAAGCAATTAAAGAATGTCATGATAAAAGCAGGAAAAGAAAAACAACCACTGACATTAATAAAACCCTTAAAAACCATTTGATTACTACAAATATCAGATGAAGATGCTAACGAATGCAAGAAATCTATAACCTAAAGATTTTCCACTAACAGACCACCCTTGAATTGTCTTCCATATTCTCAATTAGAGAAAGAAGAAAAGGATCATGCAACCGATTAGACTTCTTCCCTCCTTAAATTATTTGGTTCTCCCATTATACATGTCTCCTATGTTTTTCAGGCAATTGTCTCCTTCTCTCCTTCTCTAAATAAAATGTTGAGAGAGGAACAAAATAAAACAAATAACAAAAATCACAAACATCAATTTATGTCCGTCTGTTTACACTTTGTGAAGAAAGTTCCTCAAGGGGCTGAGGCATAGAATTGCAAAGAATTAATATCAAAACAGAAGATGAACAATAAGCAAAGTAATCTAAGAGTTAGTTTAAGCTAGAAAGTAATATCTTTGATCTTAAAAAGTTGCATCACCTTCTTAGTTCTGAAATATATGACTAGAACTTTAAGAGAAGATATACTTACCATGCCCGGGTTCATATTGATTTACAGTCAATTGATCAGGTTTATGTTTAATGTAACCTTTCTTCAACCATTTCTCCAAAATGCTATCACAAATGTCAGGAAGACCTAAAGTCAGTAATCATAAAGGCAAAACATATTAAAGTATTTATTTTGCATGTTTTACCCAAGAATAAAGTCACTGTGATAGAAATCATACAGATTTAATAGCAGTCAGATCCACTAATATAACAATAAACCTACCAGCAAAACCAAAATAAAAGCAAAACCTTCTTAAGGATCTTTCAAAGTTCTATCATTGAGTTTATCAAAAAATCTGAAAGAGTAATTTTACTACAATAATTTTGATATTTCATAAAACAAGATAAAATAATAAATCTTAATCCATGATGAGTATTCCTTATCTAAAATTCTTCAGACCAGAAATGCTCCAGATTTTGGAATTTTTTTTGAATTTTGGAATATTTGCATATACCTAATAGATATCTTGGAGATGGACTCAAGATTTTTTGTTTTGTTTTGTTTTTGTTGTTGTTGTTTTGTGGTACTGGGGATTGAACCCAGGGGCATTCTACCTCTGATCTACACCCCCAGCCCAATTTTATTTTTTGTTTTTAAAACAGGGTCTTGCTAGGTTGCTGAGAGTCTCACTACTTGCTGAGGCTGTCCTCAAACCTGCGGTCCTCTTCTCTCAGCCTCCAAAATCCTGGGATTACAGGCATGTGCCACCACACCCAGCTGGACCCAAGTTTTATCATTAAATTCATTTATATTTCAAAAATACCTTATACACATAGCCTGAAAGTAATCTTATTTAATACTTTTACTGTGCCTTTGAAAGTGACCCATCACATGAAATCAAATGTGTAATTTTCCATTTGTGAATCACATCAGCACTCAAAAAGCTTCAGATTTTAGAGCATTTTGGATTTTCAGATTTAGAATGCTCAATGTGCAAATTATATATTAGAAGTTAATTTGTTCACTTTTTATTTTAACGTATTACATTTATTTCAAGTTTAATTATTTTAAATTATTGCCCTTAAAATACTATATCTTTCAAAGTGAAAACTTTTATGAGAGTCATAAATGTTACTTCATAATGGATGAAAAGCCTTAAATAAGACCACGGTCATAAAAAATAAATTTAATCCAACAAAGAATTATACCAAAAGATTTCTGTACAGAATACACAGTAATCTCACATCTAAAAAACTAGTAAGAGATATGAAAAGGAATTCACAGAAAAGGAAATACAAATGGCCAACCTCACTACTAATTAGGAAATTAGAAATTTAAAGGTTTTACATCATCACCTGTAGGTAAGGGTGGCGGGAAAAGGGTACACATGTGGAAAAACTATGTTGGCACAACTATTTGGGAGAATAATTTGTATTTATTGACATTATTAAATAAGCTTAACCTTTGACACAACAATTCTATTTCTTAGTAGTTTCTCTTTTTATTTTTATTTATTTACTTTTTTGTGGTACCGGGGATTGAACTCAGGGGCATTCTACCTCTGAGCTATACCCCCAGCCCTATTTTTTATTCTTTATTCTGAAACAGGGTCTCACTAAGTTGCGGAGGGCCTCACTAAGTAGCTGAGGCTGGCGGTGAATCTGCGATCCTCCGGTCTCAGCCTCCCAAGAATTGGGATTACAAGTGTGTGCCACCACGCATGGCTTGTAGTTTTTCTTAAGAGACTCTTACATAGTGCATAAGGAGACATGTACAAAGATATTCACTGGAGCACTAGTTGTAAATGCTAAAAACTAGAAATAGTCTGAATGTCTTTCAGTAGGAAGCTAACTGAATAAGCTATTATGGACCTTCAATAAAAGAAGAAACTACATAAGGTCTCCAAGACATACTGTAAAGGAAAAAGAACAAGTTGGAGTGATATATGTAATATATGAATATATAATTTATAATATACAATACTACATATATTAAACTATGTACTTTAATAGGTGTATATATATTTAGATGTAAACCATTTTTAAAGGATTAGAAGAATATATGCTACACTGTTAATATCGCACACTTCTAAGAAGAAAGAAGTATGGGAGAAGGACAATGTTAAAGAGATTTAGTTTCATCTGTATGCCTGAATTTTTCTTTTGTGTGTGTGTGTGTGTGTGTGTGTGTGTGTGTGGTACTGGGGATGGGACCCAGGGGCCTCTACCTCCAGGCCACACCCCCATACCTATTTTACTTTTTATTTGGAAACAGGCTCTCATTAAGTTGCTAAGAGCCTCATTTAGTTGCTGAGGCTGGCTTCGAACCTCTGATCCTCCTGTCTCAGCCTCCCAAGTACTGGGATTACAAGCATGTGCCACCATGCCCAGCAAGCTTGAATATTTTTAACAACAAAATATCATCATTTATCTAATTAAAAAGCTTTCAATTTAATCAACTGTCTCTAAAGTTTGCCTCCAAAATGACAAATGAAACATATGATAAACTTAAAATGTCATACTTTTTTTCTAAACCAGCATTTATTATTAATTACTTACCCCCAGGTAATGGCTTATCTTTATCTACATTGTTGTTCTCATAGTGGAATTCATAACCAAAATGCTTTACTCTTCTGTGTTTTAAGGATTTTTGAACTGTGTAAAGAAAGTAAAATATTTAGGAGAAAAAGAATGCAATTCTTCGTATAATTCAATCAACATTATAAGTATGGATTAGTTTAGTAATGATAAGTTCTGTTAACTAGTAAATTACTGTCTAATAATATTAACTATTCTGCTCATATTTGCTGTTCTGTCAAGTCTAAAATTGGTACAGAGTCTCACCTAGTGAATGTGAAACAGATAAACATATCCACAGACTGCTAATGATCTGGGAAGTCGGCCTAACTCTGATTTGCAAACAGCTCCAGGAGGCTCTGGCTACATGACATGGTACCGCACTGCTGGCTCCTCAGGAAATCTGCCTAAGGCTGGAGAGGAGCCAATACGATAATACATGTGAAAGGGATTAACAGGCTAGCCATACGAATGTTGGCTGATAAATATTTATCAGTTTGGTGTTTAAAATTGATAGTTCTATAAATGTTATCCATTATTAATGCTCCTAAGAATTGTTGTATGGCTTGCCTAACATCGGATCCAGGCTTCTTTCAGTAACCTTAAAGAAATATTAGAGTTTTAATGAAAAAGGGGGGAGGGTAGAAAGTAAAAGTCTTAACAGGACATTTTGCAAAAACTTTTAAATATGAGACTTAGAAAGTTCTACTTACAATTTTGATCATCTATATCTTCTGTCCAAATAACACTTTCCAAAAGCATTTTCTCATCCTCAGAAGAAATAATTTCTTCTACTACCATGAGACCTGGAGGTAAGGCTTGAAGCCCCAACTCCTTCCACTGTGCTGTGAAAAGCCAAATTAAAATAGTCACATACAAAACATAAGGTTCCTATATACGAATAATTCTGTCCAATAGCCATTTAACAGTTCATAAGACTCCCAATGCTCATTTTTAGGAATAAGAATGCTGAAAGGCACGCAACATATCAAAAGTGCAAAAACAAAATCAAATTTATGGCACATTTTATCCATTGTAATGCCCTTCAGCAAAGAGAACCCTACTTATGTAGTTTGAACATGACTGAGTTGCTTTTTAAATCTCATTAAAGACAAGATTTCTCACAATATTCATAGTATTCACCTCTATAAAAAAGTCAAGATTATCTCTGCATATTAATACAAGAATTTAAGTCTCATTTTTGCTCTTCTGGCTCTTAATACTAGCTATGGTCAAATAACAGAAAAATTAAAATAGCATATAACTTTCTAAAGAAATTTTAAAATCACTTATGAAGAATTACTTAATATATATTTAAAAATTTAACTTCTTGTGTCCTTTAAAGTTTTTAATAGGCAAAGAAAAAAAATAGAAAATAATTTTCTACCAGATATCTGAAGTTTTTCAGCCAGGCAATTTCCATCTTTGATTATTTTATAAAAAATTTCACAAAATAATAAATATCCTCTAGATTCTATTAATAGTACTTCCAAAATATAAATAGTAAATAATTTGATAAATATATAACAAATACCTACTATGTGCCAGATATATATATATAGATATATATATATAGATATATATATATATATATCTATATATATTTTTTTTTTTTTTTTTTTTGCGGTACCGGGGATTGAACGCAGGAGCATTCTACTTCTGCGCTACAACCCCGGCCCTATTTTTTTATGCTTTATTTTTGAAACCGGGTCTCACGAAGTTGCGGAGGGCCTCGCTAGGTAGAAAGAGAGAGAGAGAGAGAGAGAGGAAACAGATCAATCAATCGATCGATCGATCGTGAGCACGCGCATGCGCACTGAGGTTGGCCGCGAACCCGGATCCTCCCGTCTCCGCCTCCCAAAGTACTGGGATT
>PVJS01059048.1:0-11616 GCA_004027185.1 Glis glis | reverse complement strand
TTGTTAGTAAGTTCTTATGAGTAAGGACTCATAAGTATCCTTATGCCATAAGGACAGTAAGTACTAGGTAAAAACTTAATGACTAACACTTAGCTCTTAACAATTTACAGAGCATTTCTTCATTCACTGTCTCATAGATCCTCATACTCTTGTAAGGTAAATATTATGAACTCTGACTTTACAAATGACAAAATTGTAGCTAAGTTATTTACTCAATGTAATATACCTACTAACTTTTTAAATGATTAGTGGGATCAAGGATGGTATGGAATTGGGAATTGATTGGTGGGACTTCCAACTAGACAAAATGGGAGATTGCTCTGCCTGTCTGCCCCTGGTTGGGAAGCTCATCCCAGGAGCAGATAGGCAGAGCAAGTTGAGACCTGACTAGGGTGATATGCAGCATCAATGGAGAGGCTACTCCAGCAGATAAGTCATAGCAGTAGAAATAGACTCCGAGCTATTCGGGAGAGTTCAGTAGAGTCCCAGACAGAAGCTCAGTGCCATGGATTGGGTCAACATAGGAGGCAGGGAAGTGCCCATTCTTGCTGTTACTTCTAGGTTATACCTGTGGGAATGGTGAGGCTCCTGTTATGTATACTCTGTCCCATTAATTGGCTCTGGGTGTGGGCACTTCTAGTGGCAGAAACAGGGATGGGTTTGAGCCTGGAAGAACAATTCTTTGTCTTGTTGCTTCACAGTCTATCCACTTCCCATTGTACCTGACTACCTGTCATGGATTATGCAGGCTAGAAAGTAGAGTAGAGGTAAAGAGACAAAGGTCAGGTGACCAACTGGTGTATAAAGAGAAGGGTGTAATCAAGAAAGGCCTCATAATGCAAGTGAGTTTTTATCTTCTTCTCAAAGGAAATGGAACATGGCCTGATATTTGTTGTGACCTTTAATACAGTTAAATGAAAACATTAATTGTATTGAAGCCCAATCATGTATTTTAGCATTTCCTCCAAGGAAGTCAGTTTGGTCAATTTTCTTCTAATCTCTCCTCTCTTTTAAACATATATTCTTAGTTCCAAAGACTGAGTGAAGCAAATGATCCTGCCTCCTATTTTCCATGGATATAAAAACTCTTTATAGCTGCACTGCTATCTCAGTCAGCATTCTCACTGCTGTGATTCAGTAATCCCGACCACACACAATTTAGAGGAAGGAAGATCTATTTGCTCACAGTTTTCAGAGATTTCAGAGGTTCAGTCTACATCAAGCCAGGTCTGCAGAGCTCATGGCGTGGTGGTGGGAAGCAGAGAGAGGAAGAGAGCAAGTGCTCTGTTCTCACATCATGGAGGTTGGAAGCAAGAGAGCAAGCAAAGACACTAAGGCCATACCCCTAGGGTCCCAACTTCTCCAGCCACACCCCATCTGCCTAGGTTACTACCAATAAATCCACTGCAACCCTCATGACTTAATTATATCAACTCTGAACATTAATACCTGAGCTTTTTTAGGGGACATTCTATATTTAACCATAACAACTGTTCAATATGGTAATGATTAGCCACATGTGACTATAGGGTGCTTGAAATGTGGCTACTCTTACCATAAGTCTAAAATATATACTGGGTTTTGAAGACTTAGTATTAAAAAAGTAAAATCTCATCAACAATTTTAATATTGATTACATGTTGAAATAACACTACTTTGGACATATTGGATTAAATACACTATATTAATAAAATTAATCCCATCTCTTTTTCTTTCCTTTTTTACTGTGGCTACAAGAATGTTTAAAATTACATGGGTGGCTCACATCATATTCCTACTGGATGGTACTTTTTTCTAGAGAAGCACCAGGTTCCTAAAGGGTTGTTCCCTTTCAGCCTTTGCCAAATGATTCTCTCCCCTCTAGGCCAGCTTTAACAAGTCAAATAATGTAGATTTCATAATTGCAAGGAAGGCTGCAAGTCATTTGGAAATTAGGTGATGAAACTGCAATGGGATCATAACTCCTGCACGACAATTTGCTTTTCTGAGTCTTTCTTATTCCAAATGGAATAGTCACTGCTCTGTTCTTTCCTCTAGTTAATTTACATCTTATTTTCTTTCTGTCAGAAGTGTCATTTCCTGTGATTGATGAAACCATCTTTGCTAAGTGCAAAAACAAGGCCACTGCTACGTTATTCAAATTGGATTCACTACAAATATTTTTCATCCTCTGGATTGGGAAGCAGTAATATTGTTGCTTAGAAATCCTTTAAAAATCACAATGTTTGATTACTTTCAGAAATTGAAGTTAGGATTGCAGGAACAAAAATGTCACTACCCTTCCAAATGTAAGGAAGAAAAAACAGAGACACTGTCTGGAAGAAAATTTCTTTTTAATCCTAAGCCATACTTATACATAGACTCTGAATTGGCCATTTTTTGGCTCAGGGATTTAGGCCTATTTTGATGGTTTTCTACACAATTAGTTACATTGTCTATACAATACATTTAATTCACTTAGAAAAGAGTTGATTTGGTTTTTACAGATAATTTTCACAAGTCTGTATAGTATTCATTTTATGAACACATCTGAGTCAGTAACAACAGCATTAGAATCTTGTAATAATTATTACTTCAAAAGTAGGAAGAATATTAAACAAAAGAAAACAGCCCCTTTCTCTCTAAGAAGCAATTGGGACCAATTATGTGGTTATAGTTGCTTTCATGATGCCTTTTTCCTGTTTGCTTTGGTTTCTTTTTTATTGTCTTTTAATTTTATTTTATATAATTTTATATCATATAAATATATAATTGATATATTTATTAAGATATCAGCTCAGACTTGCTTACCGTTGTTTTGTATTATTAAGTTACAAATAGTGAAAATCACTTAAATTTTGACACATGCATAGCTTGTAACCACCACTAACAGAATATAGAACAATTCCAACAGTGCCCCAAATTCCCACTTGCTTCCTTTTTGCAGTTAGACACTCCCTACCCGTGATCATTGGCAACCACTGCTCTGTTCTCTGTCCCTATAATTTTGCCTTTCAAAGAATGTAATATGAATGGAATCCTATAGCTTGTAACCTTTTGGGGAGGGTTTCTCTTACTTAGCATAATGGGTTTGAGATTTGTTTATGTTATCGCATCTATCAATAGGTGGTGTTGCATCTATATTTTGATTGCTAACTACCACAGTATATTTATTTATTCACTTACTGAGGGACATTTGGGTTGTTTCTGGATTTCAATGACTGCAAATAATGGTGCTATAAATGTTCATGTACAGGTTATTGTGTGAACATAACTTTCATTTCACTAGGATGAATACCCAGGAATGGAATTGCTGGGTCATATAGTAAGTGCATGTTTACATTTTTAAGTGTATGTTTAAATTTATAAGCAATCGCTAACCTGTTTGCCGGAGTGGCTGTACTATTTTGCATTCCTGCCAGCAATATATGAGAGATTTCGTTGCTCTGCAGACTCACTGGCACTAAGTATTATCAGTATTTTTTATTTTAGCCATTCTAATAGAGATGTAATGGTATCACACTGTGGTTTTAATTTTCATATCCTTAATTACCAATGATGTTGAGCATCTTTTCATGTTACTTATTTGCCATCATATAACTTCTTTGATGAAATATCTATTCAAATTTTTGTCCAGTTTTAAAAATTGGGTTATTTTTGTATTGCAGAATTTTATATATGTCTTTTGTTAGATATGCAACTTTCAAATTTTTCTCCCAGTCAGTGGTTTATATTTTCATTTACTTTATGGCATCTTAACAGAGTAAAAAAATAAAAAACAAAAAACTGAGGTACTGGAGATTGAATCCAGAGGCATTCTACCACTGAGCAACACCCCCAGCCCTTTAGTTTTTTATTTTGAAATAAAGTCTTGCTAAGTTGCTGTGCACTAGCCTTGAACCTGCCATCCTCCTGTCTCAGTTTCCCAAATACTGGGATTACAAGCATGTGTCAGTGGTACCCCACAACAGAGTAAAAGTTTGAATTTAAAAGATCACTTTTCAATTTCTTCTTTTATAGATTGAGCTTTTGGTATCATAGCAAAGAAATATTTGCCTCACCTAGGGTCAAATGGAGTTTTTCTTATGTCTTCTTCTTATAGTTTAGGTATTTGATTCATTTTTAATTTCTTTTTGTATATAATATGAGATACAGAGTAATGTTTATGTTTTCATGTGGATGCCCAATTTTTCCATCACTGTTAGTTGAACATTCTCCTTTTGCTATTGAATTTCCTTTGCAACTTTGTAAAAATTAATTCAGCATATTCATATGGGTCTATTTTGGGACTCACCATTTTTCCATTGGTCTATGTGTCTATCCTTTAGCCAATACCACCCTGTCTTCATTATGATAACAAAATCACATCATTTGCAGGGAAATGGAGAGAACTAGAGAACATCATGCTAAGTGACATTAGTAAGTCACTAAGAGTAAAAAATCGGATATTCCCCTTAATCTGTGGGAGCTAGATAGAATGGGACTTAGAAGGGACTTAGAAGGGAAGAAGAAAAAATCTTTAGATGGACAAAGAAGGTGACCTAACTGAGGAAGTTGGGAGGGGGGTGGAGGGAAACACACTATAGCACATGATGTACATACACAAACCTATAAGACTCAATCACTATCCGGAGCATGAAAGGGAGGGAAGGGGGAGGGAATAGGGTGGGATTGGAGGGAGGGCTAAATGTGCAATGTGTGCATGTATGATGTTCATACTCTGACATATATCAAAATGTGTAATTACAATGCACCAATAAATGAACATAAAAAAATAAAATAAAATATGCCTTAATATCAGGTAGTCTGAGTCCTTCAACTCTGTTCTTTTTGAATATTGATTTTGTTATTCCAGTTCTTTTACATTTGCATAAAATTTTAGGATCAGCTTTATAATATGTACAAAGAAACTTGATAGAAATTTTCATTGGGATTGCCAAAAATATATAGATAAATATAGGGAGGATTGATACCTTAACTATATTTATCTACCAATACATGAACATGGTAGTCTCTCCATTTATTTAGGTACTTGAATTATTTTTTAGTAATTTTTAGTTTTCCACATACAGATCTTATACCTTTTTGATAGTTTTTTACTTAAAGTGATCCATAGTTTAATAGTATTGTAAATGGTGTTTTTCTTTAAATTTCAAATTCCATCTGTTCATTACTGGTATATGGTAAAGCAATTTTCCTTTGTATGTCAATCTTCTATCCTGTGACCTTGCTATATTTGCTTATTACTTCCAGGATTTTTTTAAATAGAATCTTTTGGATTTTATACATATATAAACATGAAATGAAAAAACAGTTTTATTTCCTCCTTTTCAATCTATATGCATTTGCTTCTTATGTTCATCTTATTGTACTACCTAGAACTTCCAGTACAATGTGGTGAGAGAGGACATCTTTGTCTTGTTCCTGACCTTTGAGAAATGCATCCATTCTTGTTCCTGACCTTTGGGGAATGCACCCATACTTAAGTCCATTCTCAAATGTGATGTTAGCTATAGATTTTTAATAGATATTCTTTATCAAGTTGAGAATTTTCTCTATTTTAGTTTGCTGAGAGTTTTTATAGATGCAAAAAAGCATTTGACAAATGCAATGCTTATTTATGATAAAAACTCTCACCATTTCCATTCACCATCATACTAGAAATACTAGCAAGTGCAATGAATCAAGAAAATGAAATAAAATATATATGGATTAGAAAGGAATAAATAAAACTATCCATAGATGTAGGGTTTTTATAGGTACTTTTTATCATATTGAGAAAGTTAACTTCTAGATATTGCCTGCTGAGAGTTTTTATTATGAATAGATGTTGAATTTGTCAAGTGATTTTTCTGCATCTTTTGATATAATCATGAGTTTTCTCCTTTAGTATGTTAATATAGTGGATTATATATAATGATTTTTCCAGTGTTGAACCATATTGCATTCCTGAAGATAAACACCAATTGATGATAATGCATTGTTGTTTTAATACATTGCTGGGTTAAAGTGTTAAGATTTTGATGAAGATTTTGGCATTCATGCTCATGAGGGCTATTGGTAACATCTTTGTCTGGATTTGATATTAGAGTAATGGTGACTTGCCAAAGTTGAGAGATGCCTTCTCTCTCTGAGTTACACCCCAGCCCTTTTTGTTTTTATTTTTTGAAACAGGGTCTTGTTAGGTCGCTGAGGCTGGTCATGAACCAAGATCCGCCTGTCTCAGCCTCCCAAGTATGGGATTACAGGTGTGTACCACCACACTGGCCCCTCCGTCCTCTCTTAAATGCTAGAAGTTTATAGTAAAATAATCTGGGCCTGAAGTTTTATTTTTTGGAATTTTTTTTACTTGAAGTCAGTTTCTTTAACAAATATAAAACAATTTGTTTTTTTTCTTGTGTAAATTTTGGTATGTCTTTTAAGGAATTGGCCCATTTTGTCTATTTTGTCATATTTATGTGCATAGAATTGTTTTTAGTATTCCTTCATTGTCATTTAATGTCTGTAGGTCAGTAGTGATGGCTCTTCTTTCACTCATGGTATTCATTTTATGTGTCTTCTCCCATTTACTTGATCATCAAGCTACAGGTTTATCAATTTTGTTGATTTTTTTTCATAGAACCAGCTTTTGGCTTAATTGATTTTCTATGTTGTTTTACTGTTATAAATGTCATTAATTTCTTCTCTTTATTATTTACTTCCTTATGCTTGCTTTAGGTTGAATTGTCTTCTTTTTATGATTTCATAAGATGGACACTTAAACTATTGTTTAAGCTTCCTTCTTTTCTATTATAAGCATTTAATGCTATAAACTTTCTTCTAAGCACTGCTTTGGACATGGCTCACATATTTTGATATGCTTTATTTCTACTTTTATTCAGTTGATGATATTTTTCAATTTTTCCTGAGACCTCCTTTTTGACCTATGTATTAGGTAGTAGTGTGTTGTTTTATTTTCAAATGTTTGGAGATTTTTCAGATATTCTAAATTACCTATTTCTAGTTTCATTATATTATGAACAGAGAATACATTTTGGATAATTTATATTCTTCTAAGTTTAACAAAGTTTGTTCTATGGTCCAGGATATAGTCTGTCTCGGTGAATGTTTCCATGTACCCTTGGGAAGAATGTGATGTTGTTGGGTGGAGTTATATACATGTCAATTAGATGCAATTAGTTGATGGTGTTCTGGCTTCTATATCCTTGCTGCTTTTCTATTTGTTCTCTCAATTACTTCAAGAGGAATCTTGAAATGCACAAACATAATTGTGAATTTATTTCTCCTTTAACTTCTGTCAATTTTTGCTTTACTTATTTGAAACTTTGTTGTCAGTTGCATGTATCCACATTTATTTTTATGTCTTTCTTATGAATTTACCTTATAAAATTCTTTATGTAGTGTCTGTCTTTATTTTCCTTGTTCCGAAGTCTACTTTGTCTGATACTAACATGTCCACTCTAGACTTTCTCTTTTCATTAGTTTTTGCTGGGTTTATCTTTCTCCCATCCTTTCTTTTCTAACCTATTTATATCATTATGTTTCAAATTGATTTTTTTGTAGACAGGATGCAGTTCTGTGTGAGTGTGTGTTTTAAAATTCAATCTAATCATTACTGTGTGGGTGTCTCTGTGTGTGTTACTGGGGATTGAACCCAGGGGCATTGTACCTCCAAGCCACACCCCCAGCCCTTTTTATTTTTTGTTTGGAAGCAGGGTCTCACTAGGTTGCTGAGAGTCTTACTACTTGCTGAGGTTGTCCTTCAACCTGGGATCCTCCTGTCTCAGCCTCCCAAGTACTGGGATTACAGGCATGTGCTACCACGCCTGGCTCATCACTGCCTTTTAATGTTTTTTTTTAAGTCATTTACACTTAATGTGATTACTGATGTAGTTGGATGTTGGTGTAGCATTTTATTATTAAATTCTGCTTTTCTCTTTTATTTCTCCTTTCTTTGTAGTTTCTCTTTGTTGCCTTCTTCTGAGAAACTTATTTTTTAGTATCTCATTTTAATTTCTTTATTGTGTTTCTGACAATATCATTTTGAATTGTTCTTTTTCCTTAGTGGTTGTTTTAAGGAAAACAATATATACACCACACATTATAAAATATAATTAGAATTACTGTCAACATTGCACATAAAAATAAAGAAAACTCATAAAAATAAAGCCATAAATTTTCATTTATATTATATCTACCTATTTTGAAAATCCCATTGGATATTATATTTTTGCTTTTGACAAACATATATTGTTACACAAAATTAAAGGACAGAAATAGCTTTTTCATTTAGGGAGATATTTAATTGTTCTGTTGTTATTCTATCATTACCAGTGTTCCAAGATTTCTTTAGTTATTATTTCCATTTTATTTGAAGAATTTATTTAGCAATTATCTAAAGCAGATCTATTAGCAATGATTTATTTTAGTTTTACTTTATCTCAGAACTTTATTTTATCTTCATTCCTAAATTGATACTCTCATTGAATATCAAATGCTGGGTTGACAGGCAAGTCTTTCTCTCAGAAATTTAAAAATGTTGCTCCACTGTCTTCTGTTCTCCATGGTTCATGATGAAAAAACCTGCACATATTTAGGTCTTTGTTCTCTATATGTGTTACATTTTTCCTTTGGCTGCTTTCAATATTATTTTTCAGCAATTTGTTTATGATGTGTATAGGGATGCTTTTCTTTTGACTTATCCTTTCAGGGGTTCAACAAGCTTTTTAGATTTGTAAATTTTATTTTTCATCAAATTTGGAAAATTTTCACATATTCAGATATTTTTCAACACATAGTCTTTTCCTTCCCATCTAGAATTTTGAGGAGATGAACATTAAAACATTAGATATTATTCCACATGTATCTAAGGTTGTTTTATTCTTTAACTTTTTAATCTCTAAATTTCAGATTGCATAATTTTGATTGATCAAAGTCACTCATTCTTTTCTCTGTCATCCCCATTCTATTGATCTCTTGCAATTTTTATTTTTGCTGTTACATCTTTCAGTTTTAGAATTTTCATCTGGTTTACTTTTATACTTTCTATTTCTTAGAAGAAAATTTATATCTTTCCATTTATTTCAAGATTGTCAGCTCTTCTTGTACCATGCTCATAATAGCAGCTATAAAATCTTATTTGATAATTGCAACACTTGATCATCTCAAGGTTAGCATCTCGATTGGGGTTTCCCTCGACAATTCCTCAAGTTTTACTGATTGTATGTTGAGTACTTTTGGATTATGTTTGATCATATTCAGTACTATGTTGTGAGACTCTGTATCCTATATAAATCTTCTGGAGAATATTAATTTTTATTTTGTTTTAGCAGACAGTCAACTCTGTTGCATCTAGACAGCAAGTCCTCAATCAGCTTTTGCGGGCAATGTCAGTTTAGTTTCAAAACCATTGTCGTGCGCCTCTGATTTGTACCCTTTTGCACCTTCTTGGTGCCAGTCTGGGACCTGGGTGGTGATCTATGGTGTAGCTGGGTTCAGAAGGTCTGCTATGTTCATTACAGCCCATTTCACACATGAGCAGCTTGGGACTGAGCGTAGGACTTTCTACAAGATTAAAAAAACCCTTTCTCCCGCTTCATCATCTTGGTAATTCTGATTCTCTGAGGTAATTTTCCTAGTGGTCTGGCTAGAAACCCAGAGCATTAACCTCCACCCATTTTTATGTACTTCTTATGACTGCACCTAACTTGGGATAAAGTAATGGGAACAAAGAGTCCACAGTGATGGCACTACTGCCTCTACTGACACCACCTTTGTCCCACATAGTACAGAGAGAGTCAAAAAAGGCTTCTCTACTTTATAGGTACAGTCTCTACTGTGCCAGTAGGGGAAGGGCTATTTTCTTTGCTGGCATTCAAAATGGCTTGAGATTACCTCCATCTCATTTGGGAGCAGGGGGCTCATGCTTTTTTTTTTTTTCTTTTTTTTGCTCATGCTTGAGAGTCACAAGGGATTTGTCTCACACTGAACCTCTTCCTGCTTCTTTTATTAAAGAATTTGAGCTTTTCTTTTCTTTTTCTTTTTTTTTTTTTTTTTTGCGGTACCGGGGATTGAACCCAGGGGCGTTCTACCTCCGCGCTACACCCCCGGCCCTATTTTTTATGCTTTATTTTGAAACCGGGTCTCACGAAGTAGCGGAGGGCCTCACTAGGTAGAGAGAGAGAGAGAGACAAAGAGAGAAAGAGAGAGAGCTGAGGCTGGCCGCGACCCCGGATCCTCCAGTCTCCACCTCCCAAAGTACTGGGATTACAAGCGTGCGCCACCGTGCCCGGCTTTTCTTTTATTTTTCTTTATCTTTTTTTTCTTTTTTGGTGCTGGGAATCAAACCCAGGGACATTCTGCCTCTGAGCCACACCCCCAGCCTTATTTTATTTTTTATTTTGAAACAGGGTCTTGCTAAGTTGCTGAGGCTGGCCTCAAACCTGTGATCCTCCTGTCTCAGCCTCCCAAGTACTGGGATTATAGGTGTGTGCCACCAGTTTAAGTTTATCCTTAATCTTTTTCTGTGCTTCTTAGTAGTTTTAGTTTTGGCTACTACAGAGCTTAAATGAGAATATAGGAGATGGGGGAAAAACAGGCAACTGATTTCTGGACTGTCCTTTGAGTATCAGATTCCATATTCAGTCCAGATACATAACTGCTTTATGTATTTTGTGAAGGGTTCTTAGTTGTAATCAGTTGAGGAGATCAGGTGGGTTATATTTATTCCATTCTTACGGGATGAAACTTACCTGCTTTGCTTTTAGGGATACATTATATTTATAGTATGAAAAGAAAAACATCTAGTATGGAGTACTGTCGTTTGAAAGTGTGTCCCCAAATTCATATGGTGGGAGATAGAGCCTAATAAGAGGTAATTAGATCATGAGGGAAAAGCCTTTATGAATGGATTAATATAGTTTTTTTGTTTTATTTATTTATTTATTTATTTATTTATTTATTTATTTATTGGTGCTGGGGATTGAATCTAAAGGCATTCTACCACTGTGCTACAACCTGACCACTTTTTCTCTTTTGTTTTGTCTTGTTTTAAAACAGGATCTTGCTAAGTTGCTGAGGTTGTCCTCCTGACTCAGCCTCCCAAGTACTGGGATTACAGGCATGTATCATCATGCCCAGCTAGTATTAATGGTCATTATCAGAGTGAGTCTGTTATCATGGTAACTGGTTCTTATAAAAGTGAGCCTGGCCCCTCACATGTGCTCTCTCTCTTTCTCGCTCTCTCGCTCGCTCTCGCTCTCTCTCTTGTACTTGCTTGCCCTTCCACCATGTTATGATGAAGCACAAAGGCCCTTGCCAGATGTCAGCACCATGCTCTTGGATTTCTCAGCCTTCACAGGCATAAGCCAAATAAATCTCTTTTCTTTATAACTTAACCAGTCTGTCGTATTCTGTTATAGCAACAGAACATGGACTAATACAGGGAGTATTTTTAATTTGGTTCATTGTAATTATACATCATAGTGAGGTCCAAATCATGCATACAAATATGCACACAGGTCTTGGTGTGATTGGCTTCAGGTCCCACCCCGCTTCCCACCCCTCCCTGTACATAATAGTGAGATTGGTGATAATGATAGAGACCTTCATACAGGTGCACAGCATCATTTGAACTGT